>CM042017.1:55818194-56073361 GCA_023525715.1 Cichorium intybus | reverse complement strand
TAGATATATATATATATATATATATATATATATATATTATAAAGGGTATATAAATTACAAGACTTTAAAGCATAATGTCTTAATTTTAAGACTGAATTTTAAGACTGTACAAGCCTTGAAGCATGATATATTCGGGCGCGAATCTATTCCTTGGATTCCCTTTTTTAGCTGTATTCAAAATTTGAAATCATGCACAAATCGATGTGTCCGTCTAAAAGCACCACCACCACAAATCACGCACAAAATTTGAAATCACACACATTAAATTTGTTATTATATTTGGGTGGGAAATCATTTATTCTGAAAAGTCAAAAGGATCAATCTTTATTGTTAAATATTATTTAATTATTCTTGTGATAGATAAAAGAGTGGGGCGAATGCTTATTTTAGCTTTTGGAGTGTTGGTCGAATTTACCCTCGGTGTGTATATAGGTGCGGCTTAGTGGTGCAGGTTATTAAATTGAAGGCTGCAATTCAGTGGTGGTTGCAGTTAGGTTAGCGAATACATACAGTAAATGTTGGCTCAAATCTGGGCTCAAATCTATCTACGAAATGGGTTGTTTTTGTGTTGAGTTTTTGTATAGATGTGTGTCTGCGAGTGAGGTTCGGTATCAAATGTAATTGGTGGTTTTTTGGTTTAACATCTCTGTTTTAACATTGACAGGTCATTCCGGCCACCAACAACCGGTGAACAACATCAACACCTTGTGACCACAACCTACTCGCTGTTTTCGAACCACTACGCCACATTCCGATCCAGGCACCACCGCTCGCCATCGCTTCCCGTCATCCAAATCGAGAACGAAGTCTCTCGGCCGCCATCGATCCGGCCGCCAACGTCTACACACCATTTTCGGACCACTCCTCCATCTCTACCACGCACCACCACACTGCTATGGCATCACCGCTGATGTTCTCTACCGCTACCACGGACCACCAGACATGACCACCACTATAAAAATTGCGGTAAGGATCGATTCATCTCGCTAATAGCTATATGGATCGATTCATCTCTGTTAATTATATGGATCGATTCATCTCTTTCTTTCCGTTAATTCAGATAGATTCATCTCTGTTAATTATATGGATCGATTCCATGGTTGTGTAATATGATGGTGGAAAGGAATGGGGTTTTGTAGGTGGATTTCGAGAGTTATGGAGTGGGTAATGAAGCAATTGATTTGGGGAAATTGCAGATTCAAGTGCGTTTCTGAATTTCGATTTCTGTATTGGATGTTCATAGATACACTTTTCGATTTCTGTATTGGATCTTCGAATTCAAGTGCCTTTCCGATTTCGCCTTTTACATTTTTTACAAAATTGCAGATTCAAGTACCTTTCCGATTTCCGATTTCTGTATTGGTTGTTCATAGAGACACTTTCCGATTTCTGTATTGGATATTCGAATCCCAACATAGATTATTCGAATCCCAACATAGATTATTCGAAATCAACAGTCGTCGAAGAAGAAGCAAGACACTACTACTTACAATAGCAATTGACTCACTCTATTTCGAGGTTTGAATTTTCTACTGATGAGGTCTGTATTGCTGTTGATATCAATTATTATTGTCTTTCACCTATTTTTTTTTTAATTTTTTCTTAATTTTAACCCAACTTCTCTCTTTCATGATTCTCCCTAGAACATAGAAACTCAGATGTCGGTATTAACTTTAGAATATCATCTATCTAATTTAAGTTTGCCATCATTTGAGTTAAGTCACATATTTTACTATTTAACTTGGAGGAGATTCAAGTTTGTGAAAATTAACAATGGTGTTTGAGTAGAGTAGATGATTAAGCATATGACTGATTATCCTATATACAAATTTTGATTCTTCATGTAAGTATTTATAATCCTTTTCTTGTAATTTCTTTTTGGTAGGAGTGCTTGGTTGAGAGAGTTGATGATCAGTGTAGATTCTGATGCATGCAAGTTGTTTGTCAAATGGTAGGAAAGAAGCTCATATTAAATTTGAAAAACGGATTTGTTGGTTATTATAGGTGTTAGATCTGCTTTACATATTACAATATCTATAAAGCTGAAAAAATTATTTATTTATGAAGTATGTTATGGAATGACAGTCAAAGGAGTGAGTTATGTGATATAAAGCATTGTAATATTTAGTTGTTCATTTAATTTTATTATTAAGTAATGGTTTCTCAAATTTAAAAGTTGATGGTGTTACATTTTAAAATTACAAAAAGTGTATGAAGTCGCATTAGTGTTTAAAGGATGCTCACGTGGAATATTTAAATATGTGTTGTCTTTATAGTGTGCTTACTTATACAAAGAAGCCAGCATATTAAAGTGTCTACAAAGCAGAACATTAAGGTGTCGTCTACAAAGCAGAAGCATGATGACTATTTTTTTTTTAAATATGTGTTGTCTAATCAGATGATTTGTTGGTTCAAAAAATGGATAGAATTAAAATATCCTTTTGCAATATATTATCATACGGTCTTATCATTAAAAAAACCTTCTTATCCTTACATTTTTGAAATGCAAACGTGATAAGATAACTATCAAAATAATTTCTCCTTATTGCCCTTTATATCCATTGCAACTTATATATATCATGGTTGCTTTCTATCTGTATTTCATCCTTTATCGACAATTTAGATATATGCTTCTGTCTCTAGCTTGATATGTTACTGAGTTCAAAAATTACCAGGTACATCATTATATCTATTTTGATAATGCTAGAAATTGATTTCATGTACTTCTTCCTACCTGTACCACAACACGACTTCCATTAACATTTGATTTTATTAACTTTCTTCTCCCTATAAAATAACATGCATTACATGAGAATTCTCACTATCCAATCCAAGAAATTTAAATAAATATGTGAAACATTATATGAGCAAAACCCTGCCAAATCGCATATATACGCCTTAAATCTGAAATATGGTAGCAGACGAGTTCAACCCTGTTTAAGTATCTTATCATGAAATAACGGATTTTAATTTCCTACAAAAACTTACCAACCAAACAAACAATAGCATTTAAATCCATCTAAATCCAAATCCATCTAAATGCAAATCCTTTGAGCATGATTTTGTCCAAGTAAATGTACAAGTGTCGTCAATTATTTATAGTGTTTTCATCTAGAATGTTTGTATTACATATGTATCTTTATATATGTAGCAACTTTGGTTAAATTTACCTATATATCGATTTGCAGGCATTCTCCTTTGGCTAATATTATTCACATAGAAATGTCATCAATTATTTATAGTGTTTTCATCTAGCAAGTTTGTATTGAAAGAAACCTATTCATCGCCTCCCCCCGCCCCCTTCAACGACCGTTGCATTGCGTGGGTATTCCACTAAGATTAGGATGCATGGTCATTATTATTTTGAGGAGTTCGATAAAAATCTCTATAACAAACATATGGAATTCTCGTAAAATGATACTAAAATCTTGCGAAAACAAACAGTCGAAAGGAAACTACTCGCTGTCCGCCGCATTGCGCGGGTACGCAGCTAGTATATATATATATATATATATATATATATATATATATATATATATATATATATATATATATATACATATATATATATATACATATATATATATATATATATATATATATATATATATATATATATACATATATATATATATACATATATATATATATATATATATATATATATATATATATATATATATATATATATATATATATATATATATATATATATATATATATATATATATATATATATATATATATATATATATATATATATATATATATATAGAATTAGGATCATTTGAGGCCAATTAAAAGGTTGAGGTCTTGAGGCCAAATCTAAACCTTTGAATATTTATTTTAGATGGCTGATATTAAATCCTATAAATAAGGTAGTTTTTTTATTTTGTTAATTAAATATAAGTTTAAAAATTACGTAAGGTTATATATGTCTTTTTCCATGCCATTTAACTCCTTACAAATCGCACCCTTTCCGCCAAATATGGAGTCTGATGGTTTTCTTCCCAAATCTTCGTAGGTTATTTTCATATCGCTGATTACTTGGATCAAAATTGCAATCAAAGAGTATAATCCATTAAAACCGAAGAATCCGTGTATCAGATAAACATTGCTTCAAGAACCTATCGTATACTCCTTAAAAGTCGGAGGTTTTTCTTAGGGTTTTTTTGCAATCGGTAGTATATTATAAAGATGGAGTGTACAGATGACGAAGCTGCAAACAAAGCGAAGACTAAGAGAGGTAAGAACTTCTTCCAATTTGTTTATATAGTCAACTATTGATTGCACATTTCGACTAAGAGAGCTAATCCGGGTGAATGTTTTCTAATTCTTTTATTGTTTCTTCTTATTTCGGAATACCCTAATAATCATATTATACATTATGATTAGTTTAAAATATGCTTTATATGTATCATGAATTTACTGACTAATGTGAAGAATGAAGGTTTAGTTTGATCGATTATGATACAATCATCAATGATTGACCAATTAATTTGGAACTGAAATTAAAGGAAACGGTTTTATTTGGAATTTGGGTTATTTGGAATCAATCTATGATAAACGTAAAATAGATTTTCTGAATAGTGATTAAATTAGTATAGATTATGTTACAATCATCAATGATTGACCAATTAATTTGGAACTGAAATTGAAGCAAACGACTTTATTTGGAATTTGGGTTATTTGGAATCAATCTATGCTAAACGTAAAATAGATTTTCTGAATAGTGATTAAATTAGTTTAGGTTAATCATTATTGATTGTATCGTTTAGATTATTGAATTGAAGCGTTTTTCCCACTTCGTTTTTACCTTTCTTTGATTTGAAAGTTGCTGATTTGTTTGTAAGTTAGATAATTTTGATTTCATTTATAAGTTAGTATCTTCATACAAAACTCCATTAATATAGAAACAAAAAGGGCTGGAACATGAGGGCCTTTTCTTCACAGTGGTGTGTGTTTGGAGTATTAAAAAAGGGTGGGGCTAACACCCTGCAAACATCTTTTTCAAACACTTGTACAAACTACAAAACTTTAAGTTTACTTATTACCAACCTATTTCTATTTAGCTTTTTATATAAAGTATTGTCACATTTTTACTTTTATTAAATTCAAATGATAACAGTTTATGGCTTTACTCAAAATAACAACATGATCATGATTTTATAGTTTATAAAGTTAAACTGTTTCACTTAACCCATTAAGTAGTTATGTCCAAATTAAGTAAAATATAAACAACTTTTATAACTGTCTAAAATTAGTGCTTAATCCATTTTGTTTTTTTATTATGTATGTGTTAACAGTTAGGAAGCACAGTGAACGTATCATGAAGAAGTATGCGTTTAGTCGTTTCAAGAACAATCCATCAGATCCTGTGATGGTTGACATGGATGACGACTTTGTTAATTACAATCAACCTGAAAATATAACAACAAGTATATTTTCATTATTTAAAACTACAAGTTGTTATAGCATTCAAATTGTTAATCATTGTTCACGATTTTTCTTACAGAAGTTACACCAAAGACAACACATGATCAAAGGAGTAAGAAGGGTCATGAGCCTGTTATCAACCTTTTTCCCTGAAATAAAGTTGAATTAATGAACTAAAATTAGTATTAATCATTTATGATTACATTTACACATGCAAATCTCATTATATAGCTTTGTTTACATGCAAATCTCATTATGAAATATGTATACATGTATATCTGTAAAATCGTCCCTGTATGGCTGTATCTCTATAGTTGTATCTTTATAGTTGTATCTCTGTATCTGCTAGATGACTTAAGTTAATGGCTTAATGACTTAAGTTAATGGCTTAATGACTTAAAGTTAATGGCTTAATGACTTAAGTTGTTAATGTTGATGTGGTTATCACTTTCCTATTGCTTGCAGTCTTTTAGAATTTAGATGACTTAAGTAGTTAAGTTAAATAGGTTAATGTCTTAATGTTTTCCTATTGATCACTTTTCTGTTCTCTGTCTCTATTAGTCAGTTATAAACTTTTGAAACTGGTATGCATTTCAAGGATTTTTAAGTATTTATAAATATTTTCATAGTTTTCAATTTTTTAAATTATGGGCGCCTCATGTGCTTAAAGCGAGCGCTTTCGCTTAGCGCTTCGGCTCCCAAACCCTATAACGCTTCAGGGCGCCTTGCACAATTTAAAACCAAGTTATATAGTATCTTTTACATGTAATTATTTACCATGTACTAACTATTAATTTGTGTTATTTGATGATTTTTTCAACAGATATTAATTCAAATATAGTACATAAAAAGCTTCTAAAATATTTAAACTGTGTTTTCATATAAAATGTGTTTACAGGTGATATATTTGATTTCGTTTATCTCAAAAGTCAAAATCGAGGCTTGTGCCATATGTGTATGCATCTATTATGAGCTTTTCCAACATATACATTGAATTTTAACACCAAAATCAAGCTTATTGTATGCATCAGATTTCAACAGCACAAGACTTTATACGTTATTATTCAAAAAGTTGGGATATTACATACTCGTTTTAATTTTATGGAACGGCAAATCTAATCCTATTAAACTATTCTTAAACTACACCTCAATTTCCACCAGGCTTGAACCCTCAGCCTCAAGGAGGGAGGGCAACACCGGTACCGCTGGGCTACAAACCCTTTTACGTACTCGTTTTATTGAGAACAAATAAACACTATTGCTAAAGTAAAAATTAGGAATAATACAATTTCACTGCTAGAAATAGAGGTATCAACTACGGAAATTACCATGATCTCTATTGGATAAGTCTAGCCATTTACCAAGGCATCTGAGAGGGATAGCAACCGAATGAGCCACACAAACTATCCCTCGGTAATCGCTCTAGAAGACACATCGCTATTATCGATTCCCTCCCAATATTTTCGTTCCCTTCAATGCCTCCGTCTACTATTGCCCCCTCTCAAACCAGACATTCTTCTAAACTAATTTAAAAAAGGTAGTCGCCCCCAACTTTTGAGACCCTAAATAAAAATAACTTTCATAACGGATTTGTTTCACTTTTTATTGGACATAATATTTTAAAAATTAACGTTTAAAAATATGTTATAAATTTATCAATTATATATATATATATATATATATATATATATATATATATATATATATATATATATATATATATATATATATATATATATATATATATATATATATATATATATATATATATATATATATATATATATATATATATGGTCAGGTTCTCAAATGAGAATCTTTTTTTTTTTCATGAGAACTAGAGAACTCTTTCTGATTGGTTGAATCATAAAAAGGCATGATAGTCATTTAACAAATCTCATTTAATTTTGAATTTTTTTATTTTTGGCAACAATAACCATCTCCTAAAATTAAGGCTATTAAAAATCAAATTTTTGAATTTAAAAAGAAGGAAATTTCAAAATATATATAAATATATTTTCTAAATATTAAAAAAAATCAGAATTTTAATTTAAAAAAAACAGGATTTTCGATTTGTTTTTATAATAAAATTTTTGATATGGAAATCTTTTAACAGAATGCATGTATGCATATTTAAGTTTTTTGCATTATACATCCAAAGATGCATATGTGCACATTCGAGAATTTTTCATAAAAAAACACACAAAATATCCATGTTTTATAATGTTCGGATGTCATACAACCATAAAGTATAAAAAGAAATAATATTCACCAAAATATTCGAACACGAAGCATAAGCAAAACCATTTTATTAAAAAATAACATACGTTCATTGTATCTGATATAACCATAAACTTAAAAAAAAAAAGCAATACAACGAAATATCGAAATATCTTCATTTGTTCATCCTTAATTGTCATGTAGTCTTCGGTTTATCTTCACTTCTTCGAATTACTCGGCAAAGTCTTAAAATCTACAAGAACTTTAATAAAAATAGATAAAAATTCATGTTGAAAAAGTTTCATAAAAAATGCATATATATGCCCACATACGTACATATACACATGTTAGCATACACAGACACGTAAAATGCACATATATACATACATACATTGGCATATGTATAAAAATGCTTATATTTATACATATATGCAGATATGCACATTTGTACATACGCATATGCACAAATGCATATACATATATGCACACTGTACATACATATATACACATATGCACTTACATGCACATACACATGTGCACATATTCACAAATGCATATATATATATATATATATATATATATATATATATATATATATATATATATATATATATATATATATATATATATATATATATATATATATATATATATATATATATATATATACACATGTGAAAATATATAAATTTATGTACATACGAAATATATGCATATATGCAGAAACATACAAAAATATGCATATATGCACAAAACATACAGAATAAGCCTTTTTCATTGCTAAAATGACCAGAGTCACTGTTGCACACTAAAAATGCAAAAGGTAGTCATGTACTTTCAATTTTTAATGTATTATAACAACCTACTTTCATCTTTTACAACACTATAATTTCATGTTTTTGCTTATTGAGGCATTGTACTTTGGAGAAATGATTACGGTTGTTATTTGTTGCAATTAGCCATTTATTACATCATAACTAAAACCAAACAATGTATTTTCTTTGATCGGATGAAGCCCAACCATTTTATTTTTTAGGATTTTGACCTAATGATGCAACAGTACCTTGGAATCACACCTATGATGCATCTTTCATTTGGGCTTTTCATCAAACACATGTTTGATGAAACAATCCCAAATCATTATTGTCATAATTTTCATGGATCAATAGAGTATAATATGACGTAAAGGGGCTGCTATGATATGCATCTTGAAAGTAATTAATATGCTATTAATCTAATTATATAGTAGCATTAAAACTATAATTGTTTTCTGTATAACAAAGTTCGTAGAAAAAAATACCTTTTCTTGAAGGAATTGGAGCTCTTCTAAATAAGAGAGATTAAGCTTCAAAAACCAGATTAAGTTATTGTTCTTATAATACATTGCAAGGACGAGCGATTTTCAAAAAAAGATGGAAGTATTCAGAACATCAAGCGAACTGGAACATCAAGCGAACTGTACCTAGATGAGAAATTAAGGCATCACTCCGTGGTGGTTTGGCGGTGGTGAAAAAGAACTTGATTCATTCTTCGTCTGCGTCACTGCTATGCTCCACGTTGCCTAAATTGATTTAACAATTTTGAGATTTGATCTCCTTGCCAGCAGTAAGTGAGGTGGTGCAACAATCTGAACTCTAAATTGACGATCGCTCGGGGATTCGACGTGAATGGATGCGACGGCGGGGTTAAAGTCGGAGAAGAGGACGAGAGAGGTTGCGATGGAAACGACAATGAGAGAACGAGAGAGAAAAAAGGAGCGTTACATATTCTAATGTAAGCTTGATTTTCGGGATTCTAATTTTTAATGCCTAATTTACCCTTGTGATTGGAAATTAAAAACCTAAAATACCATTTGAAATGTTGATAATTACAATACTGCCATCTATCATTTTGGCCTTCCATTTTTTTGATCTAGTGGTCAACAATTGGTTCCTAGGTTCTCATGAAAATAATGGTTCTCATTGGAACTTTACTCTCTCTCTCTCTCTATACATATATATATATATATATATATATATATATATATATATATATATATATATATATATGTATATATATATATATATATATATATATATATATATATATATATATATATTGACGATGCCTAGTAATATCAACTATTTTAGTCGTCGTTAGGCCCTATTCTGAGTGCAAATATATTGTATAAACTATGGTATTACTCACTTTTTGTGTCTAGTACTTGTGCGTGAAAAAGGATTAAAACAGGGGTTAAAAGCGGACAAAATGAAGAAGTTTTGGATAAAGACCACTTTCAGTCGAAAAGACACGCGCGTCGCGAGTAGAGGAGCACGCGCGTCGCGGAAAGTGAAAGATCAGATGATGAGTTGAAATTCAAAGTGTGAGAAACGGGGATATGGATAAGGTCGCGACGCGGATTTCTTCTATACGCGCCGCGATTAGCTCGATTTTGCAACTATAAATAGAGGCATCTATATCGAGTTTCGGGAGCGAAGAACAGACCCAAAGGTTGAACCTAGGCTTCTTCGACTCGTGATTTCAGATTCTAGTAGCTTTAAGTTGGTATTTTCTTGTGTTTCATTTATTTTATTATTTTAGAGTTTTAGTTATCGCTTGATTCCATCGATTTTGGATTGTAGAATCTGTTGGGATGAGTTTGGTTTGGGATATTTTCGAAGTCAGAACCTTGTGGCTTCTGGATTTGGTTTCCGTCTAATATAATCATTCGGTTTAAGCCAAATTGCATGTTTTCGGTATTGGTTTATGTTTATTCATTTATTGGATGGTTTGGATTGTCAAATGCTTCTGATTTTTAGAATATACTTCTGGAATCAGTAAGTAAGTTTGGTTTGAAGTTTGGAATTGTTTAGTGTAGCTAATGCTCGTTTTATTTTTCGGTATTTCATTTTATCGATTTTCGAGAAGTGTAAGTAACACCGCCAACTATAGCATGACACTGTAGTTTGGTTTATTCTGACACTATAGTTTAACCACTTGACTCCCACGGATCGACCCTTACTGCTACTATACTAGTTTGCGTGTAAGGTTAAATTTTCTATTTTTGACCGCATAACGACCTAGGCGTGTCATATATATATATATATATATATATATATATATATATATATATATATATATATATATATATATATATATATATATATATATATATATATATATATATATATATGTGTGTGTGTGTGTGTGTGTGTATATATATATATATATATATATATATATATATATATATATATATATATATATATATTAATGCATATATTGTTGGATTAAGGTGTCTAAGCAATAACTATAATTTAGAAGTATACTTAATTTGACAGCAGCACAGTCCTTTTGGGTTGCCCTCATAACTAGCAAAGGACTAGTTGATTAATTAAGAAAGAAAATAATGATTTATTAATATATTATGAGAATAATATATTAATTAAAAATCATATTATTTAATTAATAATTGATCAGAAATTAATTAAAATTAATTTTGGGATTAATTGGATTAATTAATAGTGCAGGGGCTGAATTGTAATTCTTCAATAGTTGAGCAATGAACAACCTGGGAACCCTAATGGGTTGGATAAAGTCCAAGGCTTGGAGCCTTGTGGATTTCGCAGTCCATGTGGTTGTTTATGGCAGTGATAAGCAGATCCTTTTATTTGATAAAAGCCTTATCATATCAGGATCTTAAATAAAATAGTTATACTCCTTATTGCTTATCACTTGGAGACTATAAATAGAGGCCCCTGGCACCCCATATTTCATGTGAATTACAAGGGTCTCTCCGTGCTCTCTCTTGCTCATCTAGCTTGCTAGTTCTTGGGTGTGAGCCATTAGAGGCACGACATTTGTGGTGCTTGCTTCCAAAGGTCAAAAGATATAAAATTCATCTTTTGTATTTTAATATTGGCCGTAGATATAGGTTTAATTTGAGAAAAACATAGACCCTATAAGGTGCATGTGAACTTAGGATTTTAGCTCAATGTTTGCACTAAAACCCAATAGTAGTATCAGAGCCAGGTTGTTTTTTTTGTTAAACTGCTATATTGCGATTTGGACATAGGGTTTATCGAAAATAAACCCTTGCCCACATGATTGTCGATTTTGTCCTAGGGTTTTTGAAACCCTGGCCTCTATCCTGGTTTTTCGAATATTGCCTGGCCTCCTTTAGGGTTTTTTATTTTTGGTAAATGTGATTAATTAATAATTGGAAACCCCTTGGCCTTATTTTTGATTACACCTAGTGGGCAAGTATTAGGATTAAATTAATTAGATTAATTTTATGATTGTTGTTTGATATTAATTTAATTAATAGTTAATTAAAAGACACAAATTAAATCAAAGACATTTTAAATTGTTTAAAAATACATCTTATATATATTATTATAAGATTAATATTTATCTATAAGATTAAGTCAGGCAAATCGCTAGTATGCTTAACTGGTCTATAAGAGGGTATAAGGAAACTGTCTATAAAATGACGGTTGAATGGGTGTCCACTCTCACCCACCACTTCCTTGACAAGTGGAGTGTCGTTAGCAGAACGGATTTGATGCGACAAACCTAATCTCATTAAAAGTATAATGTTATTAGACAAAGTACTAGAACATTTAATAAAACCCCAATCTAGTTACTTTAGGAAAAGTGAATTGTATGCTAACCCATGAAGTCACACATTACACTTCATGGATCGTTAGTGGAGCTCGTGTGGTTAACCGGCACACTAATAGGTATTCATAAAGAATGGTAACGAGTATCTCATAAATTGTCATTGTTAATGGAGCTCGTGTGGTTAACCGGCACATCAATGTGAGATGATAAACGACAGTGAGGTTACCATGTGATTTGCATGGTTATTCACACCTTATTTGTGATCCTCGGCATCCCAGTCACAAACGGAAGGGCATAATCGAGATTAAACAAGCCATTGATTTGTTCAATGAATCTCAAGATCTAGGAATTTCACTTAATATGATTATTTTCCGCAATGAGATTGGTAAATCATCATTTACCTACCTTTATGCAATATACAATTAGATTACGGCATCACTTTTCTAAGTTGTATAATTACGTAGTTGGATCCTAGCCTTAATATTTATCATTGGGTTGAATATTGAGGATTTCCCTATCTAATCAAAACTACCTTCTTTTATAGATGTCTTCTTCTGATACTCCTGTTGCTCCCACCGCCCCCCACTCCACCCATAACACCAACTTCTCCTCGATCCTCTCGCTTTGTTTGATGACAAAGAGTATGTTCTTGAAAAGGAACTCGTCGAGATTGATCAAGAAACCGCTACTCCTGAGGAATGTGCCTCATTCAAGAAACACTACGACGATGCTACCAAAGTGGCATGCATCATGGTCGCCACTATGGTCCATGAATTGCAAAGGTTCTATGAGGACTACTGGCCATACGAGATGAACAATGACCTTATGGAAAAGTTCCATAAGCGAGATCGTCAAGAGAAGTATGAAGTAGTCAAGGCACTCATGGTCTGGAAGATGAAGGAGGGAGAGTCTGTTTGTGCCCATGTGCAGAAAATGCAAAGATACGTGGAGCGCCTTATGAAGCTGAATGTGCATTTTGACGAGGAACTAGCTATTGATATAGTTCTGAACTCGTTCCCTAGTTTTTATGATCAGTTCATTCTGACAAATCATTTTAACAACAGTGAGACAACTCTCGCACAATTGCACAATATGCTACAGACTGCTGAATCCAACATGAAGGGTAAAGTTATATCCCCCGCCTCTAGCAATGCTCCCGTTATGGCTATTGGACATGGGAAAGGGAAGAAGAGGAAAGGTCCTCTGAAACAAAATCTGGAAGGGAAAGTCCCATGTCGGGTCAGCTAGCAGTGGCTCAAAGGCAAAGTCTGGTTCTGACAGTCCTCTCATCTCAAACCCCAAAGATTTCGAATGCTTCTATTGCAATAAGAAGGGACACTGGTAATGAAGCTGCCCCAAGTACCTGCAGAACATCAAGGATGGGAAAGTAAAGCCATCGTCTGCAGGTATATACACTATCTCTGATAAACCATCATCTTCTCATTCTTGGGTCCTAGATACAGGATGTGGTTTTCACATTTGTTCTGGTCTGCATGGACTAAGAGAAAGTAGGGAGATGGAGCATGGAAAGATGAACTTGATCATGGGAAACATGCGATCGTCACCTGTCACCAAGATTGGAGTTTATAGCCTTATGCTTAGGAATGATGTTAAATTAGATTTAATTGATTGTTGCTACTCACCCGATATGGCTCGAAACGTTATTTCATTTCACACATTGTTTAGACAAGGAATTAGATATTCATTTGATAATGTGAATGGATCTATTTCGGCTTATAAGAATGGTGTCTTTATATTTAATGCCTTACCTTGTCATGGTGTGAATGAAACTGTGATGTGTGTAGACAACTTAGGTAATAATGTATTTCAAATTGATTCATCTGCCGCTATTGACAAAGCATGATTGTGGCATTGTCGTCTTGGACACATCAACAAGAAACGCATCGCCCAACTCCAAAAGGATGGAGTGTTGGAATCATTTGACCTAAGGCCAGATGATGAATGTGAATCTTGTCTGTTGCAAAAGATGACTAAATCACTATTCATTGGATATTGTGAAAGAGGTGAAGGACCATTGGATCTCGTATGCACCGACGTGTACGGACCCTTCAGGACCAACACAAGGGATGCGAATCGATTTTATGTGACTTTTATTGATAACTACAGTAGATATCGCTATATCTACTTAATCAAGCATAAGTCCAAAACCTTTGAAAAATTCAAAGAGTTTTAACATGAAGTCGAAAATCAATTGGGCAGGAAGATAAAGATGCTTAGATCCAATAGAGGTGGTGAGTATCTTAGTATCGAGTTCCTAGACTATCTTAAGGAATGTGTAATAGTTTCACAGTAGACTCCTCCAAGAACACCACAGTTGAATGGTGTGGCTGAGAGGCACAACCGGACCTTGTTAGACATGGTTCATTCCATGATGAGTCGAGCTTCTCTTCCTATTCACTTCTGGGGGTATGCCTTAGAGACAGCCGCCCACATCCTCATTCTTGTCCCAACCAAAAAGGTCGCCAAAACACCTTACGAGATATGGACAGGGAAAGTTCCCTCGTTAGCACATATTAAGGTTTGGGGCTATGAAGTCTTCGTAAGACGAGAGACTTATGACAAGCTCGAAGCCAGAAGTGAGAAATGTTACTTCATTGGTTACTCAAAGCAGTCCTTTGGATATTTGTTCTACAGACCAAGCGAGGACGTGGTCTTTGTAGCAGGAAGGGGAGTCTTTCGAGAGAGAGATCTCATATTCAAATAGGACACTGGGAGTACCATTGACCTTGAAGAAATTCAAGAATCTGAAAATGAAGCAACCTTAAATGACACTAGCCCTCAACCAGAGGAATCAGTTCCTGTTGAACCGGTAATCAGTTCATTACCTCCCAGGCGCTCCGTTAGAGTTAGCGCACCACCTGAGTTTTATGGATTCCATATTACTACAGATGGTGACACGTTCGTCAGTGATCTATCACTGGTGAATCTGGATGAGCCAACTAACTACAGGGAAGCGATGGCAGGCCCTGAGGCTGCTAAGTGGAAGGAGGCAATGGACAGCGAGATCAAGTCCATATATGACAACCAAGTTTGGAATTTGGTTGACAATGTACCAGGTCGAAAGACAATTGGGTGCAAATGGATCTTCAAGAAGAAGACCGACATGGATCGAAAGGTACACACCTTCAAGGCTCGACTGGTCGCGAAAGGTTTCACTCAAACCTATGGGGTTGACTTTGATGAAACTTTCTCACCAGTAGCCAAGATTGAATCCATTAGGATAATGCTTGCCATAGCTGCATTTCATGACTATGAAATTTGGCAGATGGATGTCAAAACCGCTTTCCTTAACGGGAAGTTGGCTGAGGATGTTTACATGAGTCAGCCAGAGGGTTTTGAAGATGCAAAGTTTCCTAATAGGGTGTGTAAGCTTGAGAAATCGATTTACGGATTGAAACAAGCTTCTCGCAACTGGAATCTCTGCTTCCATGAGAAAGTCAAGGAGTTTGGTTTCTCTAGGAGCGAAGATAAGTCATGTGTGTATACCAAGGCTAGTGGGAGTATAGTCATGTTTCTGGTGCTATATGTCGACGACATATTGCTCATGGGAAACGACATTCCGACCTTGCAAGAAGTAAAATCTTGGCTCAGAAACTGTTTCGCCATGAAAGACCTTTGAGAAGCTGCCTATATTCTTGGGATAAGAATATTGAGTGATAAAAAGAAGAGACTGATAGGACTTAGTCAAACTGTTTACTTGGACAAAGTACTGAAAAGATTCAGTATGGAAAATTCAAAGAAAGGAGAGCTACCAATGCAAAGTAACGCCAAATTGAGGAAGACTCAATGTCTAAGTACAGATGAGGAAATAGCTGAAATGTGTCGGGTACCCTACGCTTCGGCTATGGGGTCGATCATGTATGCTATGACATGTACGCGCCCTGACGTGGCCTTTGCCTTGAGCATGGTCAGTCGCTATCAGGGAAACCAGGGCAAGACACATTGGACTGCGGTTAAGAACATACTCAAGTACTTGCAAAGGACGAAAGACATGATCCTAGTCCTTGGTGGCAAAGATACGCTGAGAGTAAGTGGATATAGTGACGCCAGCTTTCAGATAGACAGAGACAACTACCGGTCTCAGTCGGGTTGGGTATTTCTGTTAAACGGTGGAGTAGTCACCTGGAAAAGTTCCAAGAAGGAGACAGTGGTTGATTCAACGTGTGAATCAGAGTATATAGCTGCGAGTGAAGCCCCTAAAGAAGCGGCCTGGCTAAAGAATTTCATTGGTGACCTTAGAGTAGTCCCGACGATTCAGGAGCCAATGGAACTATTCTGCGATAATGAAGGAGCGGTAGCCTTGACTAAGGAACCGCGTGATCATGGAAAGTCCAGACATATCGACAGAAAGTACCATTACATCAGACATAAAGTAGAAGAAGGTCACCTCTTGGTGAAAAGAGTATCATCTAAAGAAAATCATGCAGATCCTCTGACATAGGCTCTTCATAGGGTTAAACATCATCAACATGCAAGGAGTATTGGGCTGAGAGATGAAATTAGTTTTAGCAATTAGATAGATATTTTGAAACTTGGTACAAAAGAATGTAATTAAATTTGGTGATTAAATAATATAGAATTATTTATAAGCATTGTTTACTACCAATTGTCAATAGTACATTTTTGTGTTTCATAATTTGCATGTTTTACTTCCTGAATAATTTGATTATTCAAACATCCACAGTCGGTCACACTTTTAGAAGTAAGTTGTGAACTAAGACTGTAAATAGAGGCCCCTAGCACCCCATATTGTTGGATTAGGTGTCTAAGCCATGACTAATAATTTGTATTTACCTGATTGATAGTAGCAAAGTCCATTTGGGTTGCCCTCATAGCTAGAAGTTTGACAGAATAACCATAAGATAGAGAGATTGATTTATTATGTGATTAATAAATCAATAGAAATTAACTAAATAGTTTATTAATATATTATGTTGATAATATATTAATTAGAAACAGTATTAAATAATTAGAGATTAATTGGAATTAATTTGGTGATTAATTGAATTAATTAAAGGTGCAGGGGCTGAATTGTAATTATTCAATAGTTGAGTAGTGACAGTTTTGGCAGCTGGTGGTTGGCGAAATTATGGATTGGATAATCCATGATTTCGAAATTAATATATAGATAAATAAGAGTTTGAATTAAATGATAAAAGGTTTATCTCATTTGAATTCAAAAAGGTTTATATGTAACTACCAGGAGCCTATAAATAAGGACCCCTAGCCGCCATAAGTCTGCGACAATTTCACTCTCCTCTTTTCCTGGAATTTCGACTTCTAAGCTACTGGGTGTGATTCCTTTTGAGGCACGACATTTGTGGTGCTAAGCTTTCAAGAATTAAACTAAAGGTTAGTATTTTTTCTCTTAATTCTTTTAGCAATTTTTCGATTGGCCTAAGGTATTTAATTATATGTTCAAATAGTGAAAACATAGATCCAATCAGGTTGCATGAGAACTTAGGGTTTAAGTTTAGTTGATTTGCATAAAACCTATCAGTGGTATCTGAGCTATTTGGTTGTTTTCTGTTTGAATTGCTATAATAGTTATACCTAGATTTTAGGGTTTATTGAATTTAAACCCTAAGAAGGCCATGATCGATTTTAGGGTTTAGGGTTTTTGAAACCCTATCCCCTCCCCTCTATTTTTTCAAAATATGTATTAGGGTTTTAGAAGGTTTTCTATTTTTGGTAACTGTGATTATTTAATAATTGGATAACCTTAAACCCTTATGTGTTTTTCGAAATTTAGTGGGTTAAGGATAGGATTAAATTAATTTGATTAATTTGTTGATCCCTATCTGATTTAATTGTTTAATTAAAGGATAAATATTAAATCAATTAAGGATTAAATTTAAAATTAAAATTAAAGGTTAATTTCGAAAAAATTTAAATAGATAAACCAGGAACATTTTAAAAGTTTAAAATACATCTTATATATATTATTATTATGAGTTAATATTTATATGTATAAGAACAAGTCAGTCAAATCGCTAGTATGCCTCATTCACGAAGCTGATCTATAAGGGGGTATAAGAAAACTGCCTATAAAATGGCGGTTGAATGGGTGTCTACTCTCACCACCTCTCCCTTGATTAGTGGAGGGTCGTTAGTAGAACGGATTTGATAGGACAAACTTAATCTCATTAAAAGTATAATGTTATTAATCAAAGTACTTGAACCTGTTTTATAAAATTCCCAAATCTAGTTACTTTAGGAAAAATGTGAAAGATATGCTAATCCATGAAATTGCACATTACACATTATGAGACATTAGCGGAGCGTGTGTGGTTAACCGTCACACTAATAGGGGCTCATAAAGAGTGGTAATGGGTTTCTCATGAATTATCATTGTTGATGGAGCGTGTGTGGTTAACCGGCACATCAATTTGAGATGATAAATGACATTGAGGTTACCAAGCACATTTGCATGGTTATTCACATCTTGTTTGTGATCCTCGGCATCCCAGTCACAAATGGAAGAGCATAGTCTGAGATTAAACATGCCATTGAACAGTTCAATGAATCTCACAGATCTAGGAATTTCATATGACTGGAATTGATAAATGTATATCTACCTTAATGACCATTATGATGTGATTACGGCATCCCTCTTCACAACATAGTTGGGAGATTTTGGATCCTAGCCTTGTTAAATAATAAATTGGATAATTATTTAAAAGGATTAATTAAACTAATAAATTCTGATTTTATAGATGTCTGAATTTAGTGTCGATTCTCCTCCTTCTCCTCCATCACCCATTTCTGAGAGCTTCAGTAATTATTTAAAAGGATTAATTAAACTAATAAATTCTAATTTTATAGATGTCTGAATCTTGTGTCGATTCTCCTCCTTCTCCTCCATCACCCATTTCTGAGAGCTTCAGAAAGTGCCTGTTAAAAATGGAAAGTCAATGGAAAGGCTGACTGGCCTAAACTATGTGGTATGGCTTCACAAATAGAGAATGCTTCTTAGTTTTGCTGGCAAACCATATCTGATTAAGTGTCCGCTCCTTGTTCTACCAAAGCATGACATCACACAGCAGCTTGTGATGAGCATGACTCCATGTTTGATGTAAAACGAGGAAATTCGTTGCCTCATGATTAACCATTGACCCCGAGTTCCGCAGTGATTTCGAATTCCTGGGGTTATATGAATTAGCATAGCTGGTTGAGGAAAGGTTCCGAATACCCGTGGTAAAAGGAAGAGCTGATATCTTCAAAGAGCTTGAAGTGTGTAAGCTGGAAGAAGGAAGTAGCACCAGTTCGCATATTCTCAAGATTGAGAGACACATAGGCGAACTGTATGAAATTGGTCACCCTTTTGATTGGGAGTTAAGCATTAACTCGACTCGCTGATCTGTTCATCTAGATGTACAGAAAAGGTAACCAAGATAAGACTATTATGGAAATGCATTCAATGTTGACTCTGTATGAGTCATTCATGGAGAAACATAGTTCCACTGATTCAGCTGCTTCGGGATTTAGTCCAGTGATAAGGCGCATCAAGAAATGATCCAGATCGTCTGGACCAGTTCTTCAATGTCTCAAACTGGGAATCCATAGGGTGGGACACAGTCACAGAAAGATTGAAAAATGCTCCGAAGCCGAACAGGTTGGCAACTCAGGCATATCTTAAAACTCGGAACTCCTGATCCTCATGTGATTCTCACATTTGCACTGTATGCAGGGACTCAGTAGGATGCAGGATTTTGTTGCATAGAAGCGTATTCAAACTGGATCTCGAGCTCGTGTAGTTTTGGAGTTTAGCTAGATTTTTTTATTAGTTTATAGATGCATATGACATTGCTTCACATAGTACATTATTCTAAGGATAATTCTGGTTCAATAAAATATTTTATTTTAAAACATGGTTGTTTTAATTATCCTCGAAAGTGTTGTGTGAAAGTGTTGATGGCGTAAATTATAATAACTTGAATGTTGATGCATCCAGAGTGTTTGGATTCATGAATTGTGTCTTCTATGATTGTGAAAGCAAATTTTATAAGAATCACTTCAACCAAAGGTCCAATTGGACAGGACTTTGGAATCATTTGACTTAGAGTCATGACTCGCCTAGGTCGTCGTGCGGTCAAAAATAAGAAAATACCTAACACACACTAGTATAGTGGTAGTCAGGGTCGATCCATAGGAGTTACGTGGTCGAGACAGGTGACAGATCACCAACTGCAGTGTCACTCTACAGTCAGAGAATCTAGTTCCTAACTTTTACCAAACAATTCCCAAAGATCATAAACTAAAATAACTCCAAACAAACATCCACTAAACTAAAGTCCAAACCAACAACTAACCCTGAGTACTTAACTGAAATCAGAATTATATCTAAAAATTCAAAAGAAACAAAGGTCAAAACAAGCATCAAACACAATCCAAACATCCACAAGATCATTCAAAGGCATAAAATACCGAAAAGAGAACAATTACTAATAACCAAATGCTTCATTAACCAAAAACTCAGATCCAAAGGTTCAAAACAGTAAACAAACATCCAAAAACATAAACTAAGACTTAGTATCAATGGTTGTCACACCCAAAGAAACTAGCCAAATACTACTAACTATGAAAATAATTGAAAATTAAAAAGAAAAACATAAAATACCAAAAGATGGCTGCTGAAAGTCGAATCTCGGAGTCAAAGAGGCCTTGGGAGTCGTTCCTATGCCAGATCTTTGATAATTTTTTCGACCTAAAACCCTCTATTTATAGTTGCAAAATTTAAGCGCTCGCGCCGTGTACAGATGAATTCCACGGCGCACGTATAGGTTTATCCCCGTTTTTTCGGCACTTGAATGTTCTTCACCGCCTCATCACCACGTCGAGTCTTTGTGAATCCCGCGTCGCGCATGCGAATTCGACTGATATTATCCTTTTCTTCAATCTCCTCCCAAATTGTATGCTTTTGGTCCCTGTTTTCATTATTTCTTTCCAAACAAGTGCTGGCACGAGAAGTGAGAATACCACGATATATATGATATAATTTCACTAAGAATAGGGCTCAACAACGACTAAAATATTTGATATTACTAGGCGTTGTCAAACACCCCACACTTGTGCCTTGCTTGTCCCCAAGCAAGAGAGTTTTTAACAGATTTTAACTAAGACTCAAACAATTTTTTAATGTGTTTAATTTCAAAGCTTATTGCCTTATGAGTTAGAGTGAAATAGTTCGTGAAAACATAATTGGAATGTTCTTTGGAATTCATGGCTTTCTAGAGAAACCTTGATTACAAATTTTCTGTATGCATAAAGCAAACTTACTCATTCTGATTCTAAAGGCCATTAAAGAATTGTCCATGACTTTCGATGTTGTCCGTGTAACGAGCTTTCAAAAATACCATCCCAGACCAGACGATCTTAGGTGGTAAGGTGCGTAAGGTCCACCCATTTTAGACCTACCGGCTCGAACAACAAAGACCACAGATTGACAATTCCTTCCTAAATTCCAAACATAAAATGGTCCAATCGTCTAAACTCGTGAAACTCAACTTGTTTGACTAAACTAATAGCATGATAACGACTAAATAGTATCTCTCGAAAAATACCAATGCTACGTCATTCAGAAACTATTCGTTTCAAAATTACAATCTATAAAAAAGTTTGAAAAAGTTGCTAAAAAGTTTTGAAAATTGGTCTTTTCCCGCAAAAATTTCAAAAAAACCACTCTTTCGACCGTCCACACCCCACACTTAAAATCGTACAACGTCCCTGTTGTACAAAATTATTTTAGAACCAGGGAGAAAGAGTTACCCCTTGGACGGTGAACTGCTTGATTGGTACTCAGTGTCACATGTACAAAATACGAACAAAAAGTCCTCGATTCAGCATCTGGAGTTGTAGCGCAACAGTAAACATGTCGGTGGTCAAAACAAGTGGAGGGGGCACGGTGACCCCACACTTGCTTGAAACAACTCCTCCATTTTGGTATCACATGCATAACTCACGGAATCATTAAATGCAAGCAACACAAATAAAATATATATGCAAGCAACACAAATAAAATATATACAGACAAAAGACAAAAGGTGTCATAAGTACAGTACATATATCCCAAAAGAAAATAAGAAAAATACATCGTGGTTGTGGGCTGGAAGATCCTGCGTCGTGGTTGTGGGCTCGGGCAGGAGATGGTCTGGGGCGATGTCCCTGCTGTGTGGCAAGATCCAAAAGTACATCCCCAATCCACTCTAACTGGTGCTGGTGCTGGTGCTGGTGCTGGTGCTGGTGCTGGTGCTGGTGCTGGTGCTGGTGCTGGTGCTGGTGCTGGTGCTGGTGCTGGTGCTGCCGGTCTCCAGCGTCTCCTACCCGGCTGGGCGTAGGCTGGCTGGGGGTCCTAGGGTGCCTCAGTCGCCACCCTCACGTAATGGCCCGGGCGCTGCTGCTCTATCAGCCCATGTTCTCCAATGCTCGTGCCGTAGTGCGAACTGGAGGTAGAGCAGTCAAGGATGCCACGGTCGCGGTAGTGAGGATCCGATACGAACGGGCTAGGCGGGTGATATAATGCCCGCGGACAGGGGACTGCTGGAAGATGCACCCGTCACACGGATGGACATAGAGACGGCTAAAGCAAACGAGAGATGGAGGAACCTGGAGGGGTCAAGGAGCACCCAGAGATACGTCATGTCCTCACCGGACACCTTCTCGCCTCCCTCCTTGTGCATGATGGAGGTGGAGACGATGTGGTGCATGAGCCGGTGAAGCAGATTGCGGAGCTGGCTCTCCCTGGCCGACCCCGCCTCAAAGAACGCATTGGACAGAGGTGTCCAAATCGCCGGATTGGCATCCCTCTTGGGCTGCCCCTGGATGCACGCGTGAAGGAACTGCGTGAAGTATCGGTGCTGGAGGTCTGCCTCCGTGTAGATGCCCGTGCGCCTCCCAAAATCCCGGAGACTGCACTCCCTGGGGACTCCCCCCAATCTGAATCGGACGAGTCTGGACCGAGCATCCGATGAACCCGTTGAAAAACGGATCGTCGAGAGAAACTCCAAAAGAAGCTCAGTGTAGACTATATCATCCTGGGTGGCCATGAGCATGTCCCAGCCTCGGCATGTAAAGGTAGCCTCCCCGTCAACCCAAGTGTGATGGAGGAAGGGCTCGATCTCAGCCCATAATCCAGCCTCTCTAAGAATGTCCCGGTCTATGATCGTCGCCTCAAGAACCCGGCGACCTATGAGGGCATCCCTCCTTGAAATATACTCGACTGAACTGTCCAGCTCAGCGGGGAACCGGAGAAACGCATGATCAAGCCTGAAATACATCTGCACAAAAATAGCCAGAAAAAATATTTTGCAAATTAAGTCCCCATCTTCCCCACCGCACCGCGGTGCGGCCCAAGAACCAGGGCGCGGCGCGACGAGCGGCTGTTTCAAATTTCAAACCCAAACTCGTTGATTTTCGCCTATTAACTCAATCCAAACACACTACAAGGTAGCCTAAGCACCGACTAACTCATCTAGGGTCATTATTTGGCAAAATAAACACCTTACGAGTCAGCATTGGCGATTTCTAAGTTTTTGAGTTTTTTGGAGAAATCAACCAAATCAGCTGCCTAATAGCTAGTTTTAACAAGTAAAAACAAGTTAGAACGATGTACCTCGGTAGCGAAAGTCAAATGAGCAATAAAAACACTATAAAATTTTTGATGATCAGAGCTCTACGGTGTGGGTGTGTGTGAATAGTGTCGCGGCTTACCTTTTAACGGAGGAAACCGACTGATCGAATCCCGCGACGCACAAAACTCCTGCCCGCGGTGCGGTCTTTAAAAACTCGATTTTCCTCCAAATTAACCCCACACTTGCCTTGAACCAATAACACCTGCAATGACGATAATATAATCTTCCTAATTACTAAGAAATACAGTACCTACCTATGAAAGATGGGTTGCCTCCCAACTAGCGCTAAGTTTAACGTCTTCAGCCAGACGTAGAGTCCTTCTACAACTATGGTGGATCATATGCCTTCTTCCTTCGCTGATTTTCAGTCACCACCGTCCCTTCGTTGCCCACCTGCTCCTTCAGCTTTCCTGGATCAAATGGCTTGCCAGTCCTTCTGCTGCTGCCCGGTTGTTGTTTGTTGATTAATTCCCGTGAGTGCATGGAAATAGCTTTGAACCTCCAAGCCCGATCCTTCCTTCTATATCTCTTCAAAACCATCGGTTTGACATGAAGCGCGCCCAGTGCCGCTTCCAATAGTTGTGTTGTGCCTCGTTTGTTGCTCACATATTGTGTGTCATCTTCAGTTTGCAATTTTGTCTTGCAGTACCAATAAAAATTTTCCAATCGAATGGGATCGGAAGGAAACATGTCAGGATGCTTCCATATATCCTCATCGATGGTATTAATTACATCTAATTTTCCATTCATGAATGTATCATGAGTGGCGATAAAATCATGTTTATTATTTTCAAAAACCAACTTGTCAGCATCATCTTCTTGATCATCGTCCAACAGGTGGATCGGGACCAAGAGTGAGCTACTGGTTTGATCTGGTGGTGGTATAAAGTCACCCATCACCATATCCTTACTTTCAAAATACTCAAAATTTTCAAAAAATTATAGGTTCGGGGGTAGTATTGTCATCTATACCCCCTTCCCTAAAAACATTGGCAATTTCAAAAATTTCAGGAATCGTTGGGCTGGGATCTGTACTGTCACTTACAGCTCCCTCCACAACATCCTCATCAACCAAATTGTCTGGAGTTGGTATAGATTCACACATCACCAGATCAACATTACTAATACTTTCAAAAACATCAAAGACATCAAAGGTTGCTGAATCATAGGTAGCATTGTCACCTACAACCTCTTCCTCAACAACCGTTTCGACCATCTCAATGGTCTATTGTCTTTACCCAAGTGTATGCCCTTCCATCACATGTTCAGGTGATGCAAGTTCACACACATTATCATTGGTATAAAAATCACTCGCCTCAGGTTCTGGCAAGGGTGGTGAAGATTTCCAACTTTCCTCTAACTTATCTAATGAAACTTGCAATTTTTCAAGAGCATCAGCCTGGTCCTTCTGCAATTGGTGGGTGTTATACATGAGTACCCAAAGTCAGGCCCAAATTGCAGGATTTTCAGGCTGAGATGACTCCTCGGTCCGCCATCCATTGTCATCGAATGATCCATTATAGCAATCATTCTCGTAATAGGTGTCAGCCGGATTCTCATAATACTGATCCGGGTACATGTAATCGCCCATTATGAAGACGTACACATACCAAAACTAATCAAACATCAAAAATCAGAAACTAAATCCTACAGATCACCTACTCTCAAGCTCACAACTCCCTGGCAACAGCGCCAAAATTTGACTCGCCTAGGTCGTCGTACGGTCAAAAATAAGAACATACCTAACACACACTAGTATAGTGGTGGTCAGGGTCGATCCACAGGAGTTACGTGGTCGAGACAGGTGACAGATTACCAACTGCAGTGTCACTCTACAGTTAGGGTCGATCCATTAAAGAATTGTCCATGACTTTCGATGTTGTCCGTGTAACGAGCTTTCAGAAATACCATCCCAGTCCAGACGATCTTAGGTGGTAAGATGCGTAAGGTCCACCCATTTTAGACCTACCGGCTCGAACAACAAAGGCCACAGATTGACAATTCCTTCCTAAATTCCAAACATAAAACGGTCCAATCGTCTAAACTCATGAAACTCAACTTGTTTGACTAAACTAATAGCATGATAACGAATAAATAGTATCTCTCGAAAAATACCAATGCTACATCATTCAGAAACTATTCGTTTCAAAATTACAATCTATTAAAAATTTTGAAAAAGTTGTTAAAAAATTTTGAAAATTGGTCTTTTCCCGCAAAAAATTAAAAAAAAATAAACAATCTTTCGACGGTCCACACCCCACACTTAAAATCGTACAACGTCCCCGTTGTACAAAATTATTTTAGAACCAGGGAGAAAGAGTCTTCAAACAAAACACAATTAGTTATACTTCATATTATTTGCCAATTAGTATGACAAATATGGCTTCGCTTATCAGAATAAGCGATTGATTGAAACCTTGAACAGTTCAAGGGCTTCAAAGGAAGTATAAGATCAATAGAAGCTGAGTGATAACGAAAACTGAGAAAATGTTTCACAGTTCATCCTCTTCCAAGAACATTAATGGTTATAATGTGTCTTAGGGAAGGTGATCGAGCATTGGTCGAAATAGTTCGATCCTCGATGTATAAGATACACTTCAAATTAGTTATCGATGAATTGGATATTTAACCAATCAGACCGAAAAAGCATATGCATACCACATCTTAGACTAAGTAGGTTGTTATGACACCGTCTGAAATGTAAAGTGGGGTTTGTCCCCACTTGTACATGGAAGGTCCAGGGTCATGTAGCATTCATCTAAACCTTATAACATGCCTGTTACTGATCAGCAGTGTCGTCTCATTGGCCATCCCGCCTGTACCTGTGAAAGAAGAGCCCTTTTAGAAAGGACTCGCATTCTAAGAAAACAGTGGGAGTAAGAATAATCCTGAAGGAGTTCAGGGATTAGCCATGTGAAGAACCTCTAGTCATCACTAGGCCTTGACGAGGAATCAGATTCCTGTTAAACCAGACATACTCTTCTCTTCGCTTGACCAGTAGTATTAGTCACCATCATAAGGTGTTATGATCTGGGTGATGTACTGATTAGTGGTAAAACACTAAGTGGGTATGAGAGAGCAATCCTACTACTTAGAAGCATTGGTGAGCCCGGTTGCTACCAAATAGAGAACCTTAGGGCGAGACAAAGTCTATGTGACAATTTGACTAATTTTACACCTAGTCTAAGAACCAGTGGGAGTAATTGAATCATCAAAATAAAGCAACATATATATAAATGTACTTACTCTTAGAGCACATCTAGTTGAGTGAGGCGATACTTAGAGTCAAGTAATTGATTCCAAGAGAAACGCTCTTAACAGAAGATGAAATCTGAAAGGATATTGTTTGATATAGATGCACCTTGTGAGTCGTTAGTGGAATGTGTGTGGTTTACTGGGACACTAATAGGGACTCCTAATGCGCATGCCAGTATATCCAAACAAGGTACATGGCCCCAAGATTCATCTTACAGGGACCTCGCAAGGAAGGATATTCGGATTCTCAAAATGTGCCAAATGTTTGGATTTTGTGAATAGCCTAAAAGAATCATGTGATTATGTCAGACGGCTTGGATCTTGGAATCTCAAAATATACCAAAGGTTTTGGATTTTGTGATAGTCCAAAAGAGCCCTATTACCGTGTCAAAGCCAGTGGGAGTGTCGTTGTGATCCGTCTATTAATGTATATTAGATACATACCATTCTAGGAAACGTCTCTTATCATTGCAGAGTGTGATGAGTTAGCATTAAGAGATGATTCGTTGTCAAAAGTCTAGGACAAATACAACATACACAGGTGGTCGCAAGCGTCTACAAGATAGATGACATCATCAGTATAGATCCTGCCAATGTAAGTATGATCTTGATAAGATTCAAGATGCATGACTTCAAGAAAGGAGTTTCTCGACAATACAAAGTGTAATGACCTAGCATGATCTAAAAGAGATATAAAATATTCACGTAGTTACAAACATCTATCCGATAGATGAAATTGTCATTATACACCTAGTCAATATGAGTATGATCTTGATAAGATTCAAGATGCATGGAAGAAAGAGTCTCCATAGGAAATAGTTTCTGAAGGTCATGACACAAGGATAATGAGTAATCCATAGGTTTTGAAAAGATTCAGATTAGAACAGATCGGATTCCATGAGCTTCTACAAATTGGATCGATCACAAGTGTCATGAACTTATCCTGATGACTTGATGCTTGGAGCATAGTAAGTTGGATTCAGGATACAATCTGGCTGAGAATACTGGATGTTTTATTTGAACATATGTGAGAAATCATTGGGAAATGATTGGGGTGAATATGATAGTAATAATTTGAAAGGAGTTCCAAATCTGTAATTACTAACATCAGGACGTGGTGCTAAAGGACTTCGTGGTTAAAGAGTTTTATTGGTTTTCTGATGGAGGGCGTGTGGTTCAGCGGCACATCATCACACCTCAAAATAGTCTTAGGGTGCAGTCATGTAGACTTAAAACCCCAAGAACCATGGGAAGTCACAGTACACATCACCAGTTCAGGAAGTTCAGGAATGGAGTTGAGAGAGAGAATGGCAGAATGGCAAATTGAGATATCATCGGAAGGTCATTTAGGGGATATAGACATAGATATAAAACTTGAATTGAAAGTTTAAAAGAATACAAGGAACACATAATAGTATTATGACAAATCCGACTTGGTGATTACCACGTGGAGACTTGGTAATAAGCAGGAGTAGCTGCTAGTTAGATCTTTATGTTTCACTGTTGCATGTTTTACTTCCCGAATAATATTATTATTCGAAGGTCCACAGTCGCTCATACTTTCGGAAGTAAGTAGTGAATTAAGACTGTCATGAATTGGATTGTAGACTGTCTAAGGAGTTAGGCATAGCAATTGTGACAACTAAAACTTTCTTGAATTACATGAATTTAGTTTTTGATAAATCTAATACCTTATATGTGCAAAAAACTTGTCATAATATCTTTATAATATTAAGAACGTTACTCTAGTAACATGATAGTAACATATGAACCCGAGTAGAAACGAAATCGTATAAAGGACTAAAAGTGAAACTTTTTATTGAGCTATCTTCAAAAATTAATATCTCAAAATCTAACAGGAATTAAGAAGAGATCATCAACATGACTTTGTTAGTATTTAAGATAACAAAAATATAGGAAAAAGAATCGGGCCATTTGGAGTTGTAACGAAGGAGTTATGAAGCATTTAAAATGGCCCAAAAGTGACAAAAATGACCAAGGAGTCATTTTCAAGGGTTATTAACGTATAATCCATCAAGATACAGACCAAGGTCAGTAGATGAAAGTTGTAGAGCTCATTCTCAGCTTTCTAGAGGTGTAAAGTATGTAACATTTGGACATTATATGAAGGAGTTATGCCCTAGTAAAGTCAAGGAAGAATAAAGAGAAAAGCTGGAAATTTCTTTGGACTAAGATGACTCGTCTTAGTCTTATAGAATCGAGTAAAAATTAGACTAAGAAGACTCGTCTTAGTCTTAAATCTGGAATAAGGGCAATTTCGTAATTTCCGATTTAAAAATCAGCCACCTGTTCTTTAAGTCTGTGGGTCTCGTTTTTTTTTCCCTGGTTACGCAAAAACGAAATCAGAAAGAGAGGAAGGAAAGAGAAATCGGGTAGAAGCAAACACACACACACACACACACACACACACACACACACCTGTCGATTGTGTGTGTGTGCGCAGATTGAGAGTGCGCAAGAAGAGTGACGGGCTGGAAAGCTATTTTCGAGTAGGAGGGTGCAAAGGAGGGCTGCAATAGCAGTGGTGCTTGAAGACAGTCGCGAGGAAGACGAAGTGCAGCGCCGGCGGCGCCGATTCCGGCACTCTCGGTGGTCGGCGGCGACTAGGGGAGGTCGGGAAACCTTCTGAGTTGATTTCTTGCTTAATCCTTCTGAGTTGACTTCTTGCTTAATCCTGATTTCTGCATGTTTTCGTCAAATTGAAGGCATCAATAGGTAGCTATGGCAGCGATTAAGAAATCCTAAGTGTCAATTTTTCGAAAAACAAACCAGAAAACCATCGATTTGAGTTTGAAGGGTCCGGTTTTCCGAAAAACCCAAAAACGGGCCCTAATTTCTCAATGCTCAAATCCGACTTGTTTTGCTCAATTGATTATACCAACATGTTGTTAAAGGACCGATTAACAAACCCCAAGCCTCAGTTTCATGAAAAACACCATCGAAATGGCTGGAATCGGGGTCAAAGGGTGCGAAACCCGAACCCCAAAATCGGCTCAAAAACCTCGAATTCGAGCTACATTTGCGTGAAATCTTAAGTCGAACAGTAAGGAAACATACCTTGGATGCTTAATTGAAGATTGGTTGGATCAATATCACGAAAAATCGAAAAAAAATCGGGTTCTTGGTAGTGTTCGGCTCGGCAGACGCGCAAGGAGGGGGAGGGAGGATCACATTAGCGTCGAGAAGGAGGAACAAGGGTTGACCAGTGTTTGACCAAGGTTAGCGTCACTAATATTAAAAATTAGTGGCGCTAACTTGTAATTTTCCATTTTTTCGCGATTTTTCCGTATTTTTAAAACTCGTTCGACCACCCCACACTCGAGTTATGCCAGGACATTTTGAAAAATTTTCCAAGTGATATTTTGACAAAATAAAAACTAAAAATTGAAAAACAAAAATTAAAAATACTTACCAAAATGCCAGGTTGCCTCCCGAAAGCGCTTCTTTGTTCGGTCTTTTAGCTGGACCGTCTTTCTGCGGCTACGGTGGGTCGTACACCATTTGACTCCACTGAATTTCAGTTACCACCGTCCCCTCGCTGATTCCATACTCCGATTTCCCTGGGTCAAATGGTTTGTCGGTTCCTCTGCTGCTACCTGGTTGCCGTTTTCTGATTATTTCGCACGAATGCTTAGAAGTGGCTTTAAACCTCCAAGTTCGGTCCTTCCTTCGGTGTCTCTTCAACATCACCGGCTTAACGTGGAGCGCCCCCAGTGCCTCTCCCAGTAATTGTTTTGCAGATTTCATTTTGCTTGCGTGTTGCGTGCTATCTTCAGTTTGCAATTTTGGCTTGCAGTACCAACAAAAATTTTCCAATCGAATGGGATCGGGAGGCATAATATTTGTATGCTCCCAAATGTCCTCGTCGATGGTATTTATCACATCTGACTTTCCATTCATGAATAGATCATGAGTGCCGATAAAATCATGTTTCTTATTTTCAAAAACCAACTCGCCAGCATCATCTTCTTGATCATCGTCCAACAGGTGGATCGGGACCAAGAGCGAGCGACTAGTTTGATCTGGTGGTGGTACAAAGTCACCCATCACCAGATCCTTACTTTCAAAAGACTCAAAATTTTCAAAAATTCTAGGTTCGGGGGTAGTATTGTCATCTAGACCCCCTTCCCCAATAGTATCAACAACTTCAACAATTTCGGGGATCATTGGGCTGGGTCTGTACTGTCACTTACAGCCTCCTTCTCAACATCCTAATCAACCAAATTGTCTGGTGATGGTATGAATTCACTCATCACCAGCTCGACATTATCAACATTTTCAAAAATATCAAAATCATCAAAAGCTGTTGAGTTAGAGGTAGCATTGTCACCAACAACCTCTTCCTCAACAACATTTTCGACCCTCTCAGTAGTCTCTTGACTTTCCCACGGTGTATGCCCTTCCATCACATATTCAGGTGATGCAAGTTCACACACATTATTATTGGTATAAAAATCACTCGCCTCCGGTTCTGGCAAAATTGGTGAACATTTCCAACTTTCCTCTAACCTATCTAAAGAAGCTTGCAATCTTACAAGAGCATCAGCCTGGTCCTTATACTCTTGGTGAGTGTTATACTAGAGTACCCAAAGTTGGGCCCAAATTACAGAATTTTCAGGTTGAGATGACTCCTCGGTCCGCCATCCATTGTCATCGAATGATCCATTGTAGCAATCATCCTCGTAATAGGTGTCGGCCGGATTTTCATAATACTCATAATACTGATCCGGGTACATGTAATCGCCCATTATGAAGACGTACACATACCAAAAATTAAAAAAAAAACTAAAATCAAACATCAAAAGAAATAACCCTACTGATCGTCTATCCTAAGCGCACAACTCCCCGGCAACGGCGCCAAAATTTGACACGCCTAGGTCGTCGTGTGGTCAAAAATAAGAAAATAACCTAACACACACTAGTATAGCGGTAGTCAGGGTCGATTCGTATGAGTTTGGTGGTTAGGACAAGATGATAGTATACCAAGTGACTCTACAGTCAGCGGTATTGTTTCTACTTTTCCAAAAACCAACTAAAAACACAATTCCAAGACCAATGCAAAAACCTAACTCAAGCATGAACTAAACTAACCCAAATCAAATCCTAGACTAAAGTTCCTTACTGAAATCAGAAACTAAATTCAGAATCCAGAAGCAAACAATCAATCCAATACAATCAAAACACATCCAAACATCAATAATGCAAAACAACATCAAACCGAATCATTACTTTTATATAAATCAAAACCAAACTCAAATCCAAGCCACACAATCAAATATCAGATCTAACTACTGACTAATGCTATTGAATTCAGAAACTATAAATCTAAACAAACATCGAGTAACCGACAGAAATCCCGATTGCGGAATACCTCGATACCGAGTTGATAAAACAAGATAAAAACTAAATTACTAACCAAAATAATGATTCCCACTGAAAAACTAACAAAATTGTGCCTTCAGATCCCTCCTTCGTGTCCCGGGATGAGTGAAAAGTCGGACGGGACTCCGGTATTTATAATGGTGCGAAATTAGGGTTTCCGCGTCGCGGCATTGTCTTTCCCGCGTCGCGCGTGTTGCATTGACCAGTCGCCGGGTCCTTGAGGCGACGGTCATTGATCGAGATATTCTGAGAGACTCTGAGAGACGCTGGGCTCTGGGGCGCGATCGAGTCGTTCTTGCATCGCACCTGGACCCACGAGGAGGCATCGTTCACCTGCCGAGGTTGGGATAGGATTATGGCCACGGACGAGGACGTGGTCTATACAGAGTTGCTACTGGAGTTCATATCCACCGTCCAGTTTGCACCTCGGGGGGGGACCCGCGTTCCAGGCTGGTATGCTTTCGTTTGGGAGGTGTGCACAGGGAGTGCAACCTCCGGGAGTTCGGGAGGCGCACAGGTATCTATACTGAGCAGGACCTCCAGCATCGCTACTTCACCCGGTTCTTCGGGTCCTGCATTCAGGGGGAGCCGTAAAGGGCTCCTAACATGGAGATTTGGACACCATTGTCCAATGTTATGTACGAGGCGGGGACCTCGAGGGAGATCCACCTACGTGATCCACTTCACCGCCTCATGCACCGGATCGTCTCCACCTCCATCATGCATCGGGAGGGAGGCAAGAAGGTGTCAGGCGATGATATGATGTATTTGTGGATCCTCCTCGACCTGTCCCGATTCCTCCATCTCCCCTACGCCCTCGCGATTGCCCTCTCCACCCACTCGACCGGCGCCTCCTCCAGCAGCCCACTCGCCAGGGGGTACTTCATTACCTGCCTGGCCCGCTCATTTGGCATTCTCACTGCCCCCGTGGCAGCTTCCTTGACCGCTCTGCCTCCATCGCGCACTACAGCACGCACTTTGGAGAGGATGCGGCTCATAGAGATGCAGCGCCCGGGGCAGTACATCCGGGCACCTACCGAGCCTCCTCAGGCACCCCAACCTGCATACGCCCAGCCCGGCAGGAGACGCCGGAGGCCAGAGCCAGCACCAGAGCCGGCACAGCCGCAGCCACAGCAGGATGACTCACCAGCCCTCCGCCGGCTGGAGACCAGAGTTACGAGATTGAGGACCAGCTCGAGTGGATCGGGGAGGTACTTATACAGCTTGCATCAGCACAGGGCAGACGCCCCCGACCATTCCCAGCCAGATCCCACGATCACGAGGCTGGACCCTCCAGGCCACCGGGTAGTGATTGATGTACTTTTTCTTTCTTTCTTTTTATATTTTTTTGGATATATGTACAAAACTTATGACACCTCTATTTGTATATTCTGTTTATATTATATTTGCCATGTTTTCTTTTAATTTGTTTGATAAGTGATGCATGTTATACCAATTTGAGAAGGAGTTGTCTCAGACAATTGTGGGGTCACCGTGCCCCCTCCACTTGTCTCGACCACCGGCGTGTTCACTGTAGCGCTACAACTCCAGAATACGAAATCAGGGATCCATTTGTACGCAATTATACCTGTGATATTGAGCACCAAGCAGTCTATCGTCCAAAAAGGGTAACTCTTTCTCCCTTGTTTTGAAATAATTTTGTACAACGGGGACATTGTACGGTTTTAAGTGTGGGGTGTGGACGGTCGAAAGAGATTTTTTTGAAATTTTTGCAGAAATGATCGATTTTTCAAATTTTTAGCAACTTTTTCAAAATTTTTAATAAATTGCAATTTTGAAATGAATGATTTGTGATTGTGATAGCATTAGTATTTTTCAAGAAATACTATTTATTTGTGATCATGCTATTAGTTAGTCAAATAAGTTGAGTTTTATGAGTTTAGAAGATTGAGCTGTTTTTGGATTGGAGTTTAGGAAGGAAAAGTCAATCTGTGGCCTTTGTTGTTCGAGCCGGTAGGTCTAAAATGGGTGGACCTTACGCACCTTACCACCTATGATCGTCTGGTCTGGGATGGTATTTCTGAAAGCTCGTTACACGGACAACATCGAAAGTCATGGACAATTCCTTAATGGCCTTTAGAATCTGAATGAGTAAGTACACTTCATTGTGGACAGAAAGTTTGTAATCAAGGGTTCTCTAGAAAGCCATGAATTCCAAAGAACAACTCAATTATGTTTTCGCAAACTATTTCACTCTAACTCAAAAGAGCAATAAACTTTGAAACTGAACACAGTCAAAAATTGTTTGATTCATTATTATAATTTGTTAAAAACTCTCTTGCTTAGGGACAAGCAAGGCACAAGTGTGGGGTGTTTGACAACGCCTAGTGATATCAAGTATTTTAGGGGTTGTTGAGCCCTGTTCTTGATAAAATTATATCAAATATGCCTGGGTATTCTCACTTTTCGTGTCAGGACTTGTTTGGAGAAAAAGAATAGAAACAGGGACTAAAAGCGTGCAAAAGGAAGAAGTTGGGAAGGAATGAAAAATCAAGAGAACTCGTACGCGCGCCGCGGATTTCACTTCTACGCGACGCGGGATTAAGGAGGTGGAACACATTCAAATGACGAAAAAACGGGGAACGGATAAGTACGCGCGCCGCGGATTTCTCTTCTGCGCGGCGCGGGCACGGGAAATTTGCAACTATAAATAGAGGCATTTCCAGCCGAAAACCCTAGCAAAGACCGGGTGTAAACATCGACCTAGAAGCTCTTTGACTCCAGGATTTCATTTCAGCAAGCTCACAATTGGTATTTTATGTTTTTGAATTTAATTTCATTCCAGTAGAAAGTAGTTTTGTAGCTAAAGTCTTTGGGAGTGACAACCACTGACTTTGAGCATTTAGGTTTCTGATTTTGAAACATTTTGGTTACTGATTTTGTATTTGGAATTCGGATTTGGTGAATGGAATCATTCGGTTACATTTTATGTTAACATTTCGGTGTTTTTGGATGTTTGTGTTTGGTTGTGATTGTTTGGACCTTATTGGGACTGTTTTCCTTAGTTGAATTCAGTAGTTAATTAGGTTATTTGGTAAGCATTAAACCTTGGCTAGTAACTGTTCAATAGGACTTTGACTAGCGGTAGTTTATGCTATGCTTGGTTTTGCTAGTTTGGATGCCTTTGATTGCTTCTGACTCAGAGATGTACTTCTGATTTCAGAAAGTGACTAGGTCATTTGAGCATAGCTTAGCTTGGCTTTGGTGTGTTTGATTATTGTCTCATTTGCTAGTGATTAGGAAAATAGAAACCAGATCCTCCGATTATAGCTGTGACACTATTAGTTGGTAATCTCTCATCTAGTCTAACCACGAAGCTCCTGTGGATCGACCCTGACTACCGCTATACTAGTGTGTGTGTTAGGTTTTCTCTTATTTTTGACCGCACGACGACCTCTGCGCGTGTCAAATTTTGGCGCCGTTGCCGGGGAGCTGTGAGCTTAGGTTAGGTGAGCAGTAGGAACTTGTTTCTTGCTTTTTGAAATTTCATTTTGGTAAGTTTGATTTGTGATTTTTGTGGGCGTGTTGCACTAGTGCATGTGTACCCGCAGGGGGAAGCAATTATCCCCATTGCAGTTTGATTCTGAGATTGAGCGTACTGCGTGCAAACTCCGTGCTCGTAGGCGTTTAAGCATCATGAATTATAGTCAAGTTAGCAGTAGTCCGGTCAGTGTTGCCCAGGACCCATCAGGTGAGGCAACGGGGATGTTTTCCATTCCCCCACTTTCAGAATTTCAGTTTGGGAGCACGAGTGCTTCTGGTGGTGCAGTTTCAGCCCCTGCACCCATACCATCATGCACTCCACCATCTGTCCCATCATTTACACCCGCTTCACAACCCCAATCCACCAATCCATTTACTTCTGCTATGACTTGGGGAGAGCCGACCCGAGATGGCACCCCAGCTCCTAGACAGCATACACCAACATCCCAACCACAACCAGCCCTCTTTAAACCTCAACCCACTTACCAAACAACACAACCTATACACTTTCAACCACTGCCTCAGCCACGATACCATTACCCAGAGACGGAGGAAGTGTATGATGAGGAAGATGAAGGATGGGTGCCACCAGCACCACGACCACAATGGAATCGAGGTCGGGAACCTCTTAGAAGAATGCCACAATATCCACCACCAGGTCAGCGGGAGTACAATGATCATCTTTACAGTAACCCCGCCCAACCTTTACATTTTGCACAACCGAGACGGCAATCGGTTGCATCACATTTCCAACCGCGGGAATATGATGATTCGTCGCCGATCTATATTCCTGATAACATAGATTCGCAAGTAGAGATTAGACCTCAGTTATTAGGAATATTACCAGAATTCAGAGGATATAAGCAGGATGATCCCTATAACCATTTATATGAATTCTTAGCGATCGCTAATGCTAATAATCCCATAAACACAAATAGAAATATTTTTAGGCTTAGACTGTTTCCGTTCACCCTTGAGGATAAAGCCAAATATTGGTTCACATCGTTGCCGTCAAACAGTATCACTACGTGGGATCAGCTCAAGGCAAGGTTCCTTCAGGAATTTTATCCAGCGAGCAAAACAACTGAAATCAGAAGAGTTATCCAGGATTTCCAGCAGAAGCCTGAAGAGGCTTTATATGAAGCCTTTGACAGATTGAAGGAGTTGTTGCGATCTTGTCTCATCACGAGATTCCCAGATGGCAGTTGGTCAAATTATTCTTCGAGGGAGTTAGCGAAACACACCAGGCCATGATAAATGCCTCATCCAGTGGGACATTAATGTGGCAGGATCCAGAAGAAGCCTGGCAGTTTTTGGAGCAGTTGAGCAATGGCTCCAAAGCAAACTTTTCCACCAGGAAGACTGCAAGTACGGCGGCAGCAGTAGGAGTTGATGCTGATTGGAAAAAGGAAGTGAAAAAGGAAATCAGTGAATTGAACAAAAAGTTTGACAGGCTTATGTCAACATTACAGAATGGACCGCCAAATTCATCACAAGAAGGTCAAGGAGGACCTAAGATGCAGGAAGCTAATCAAGTTTATGGCCAGGGTCAAGGTCAACACAATAATGGATGACCCTACAGGCCATACAACCAAGGACAGCAACAAAATTTCAGGCAGAACAATTATCAGAATCAATCGACTAGTCAGCCTAGAAACCATCAGCCTGCAAACAATGGAAACAACAACGGAAATAGCAATAACAACAACAACAGGGGACCCACCAACGCTGCCAACAACGCCTCAGGGACCCAAGAAGAGATGATAGCAAAGATGTATGATATGGTCACTGCGACTCAACAACAATCTCAAGCGAATGCAAAGGCCATCGCAAATATGGAGAGACAAATAGGTCAAATGGCTGCAGACCAGCAAAAGAGAGATAGTGGCAAGCTGCCAAGTGCTACTGAAGTCAATCCTACGCATAAGCAGCGTCCAGGGAAGGAACAAGTCAATACTGTCGAATCAGGATGGCGAAAGGTCACTCTGGAGGATTTGTTCGAAGTAGGGAATGAAGTGAAACCAGGGGAAGAAGGAAAGGCTCTAGAAAGTGAGGAAAGCAAAGAAGGAGGAGTTTCGATTGAGAATGGCACTCAACCAGAAACAGATAAAGAGATCCAAAAGGAAGAGCAATTAACAATAGCAGGGATCAAACAAAAGAAGAAGAATAAGAAAGAAAAGAGGAAGCAGGAAGCATCCAGATCGACGGGACCCTTAATGAATCAGCCCCTATGGGATGAGCTTAAGGATGCCCCTGAGGACACCAGGATTCTGCAAGAAATGTGTGAACAGAATGGGAAAAGCAAAGCACCTACACCAAAAACGGTGAGATTGACTGTGAGAGCCAGCGAGGCATTGTTGGGAACACTGCCCAAAAAGGAAAAGGACCCCGGATCACCATTGATCACTACAACCGTAGGGGATGTGGTTATTCGAAACACCTTATTAGATTTGGGAGCAAGTGTTAACATCTTGCCAGGATACCTGTACGACAAGTACAAAAACGAAGAACTTGAGCCAGCAGAGGTTGTGTTGCAGCTGGCTGACCAGTCAACTAAGGTATCCAGGGGAAAGCTAACAAATGTCATAGTCAAAGTTGGGGACTTTTTCTATCCCGTAGATTTTCTGGTCATGGAATATGAGAGTCCGGACGATGCGCCTGCGCTCATCTTAGGGCGTCCATTTTTAGCTACTGCCGGGTCAGTGATCGATTGCAAGACTGGAGATATGGATATTTTCTTCGGGACCAGGAAAAGAAGATTGAATATGTTTGGGAACCCGATATCACTACCTTCAGAAGAAAATGGCAAAATAGCAGACAGGAAAACATTAATGGAACCAGGAATCAGGAGCAAAGAAAGGATATGGACACGTACGGGAGAGGGAGGAAAAGAGGAAATCTTAAAGGAAACCAAGGACCACCCGTTATCCGCCATCGACAAGAAACAACTGCTGGAAATTATAGAGATGATGGAAGCAAGACATCAGCAATATGAAAGAGAATCCAGAAAACGAGAGGCGAATGTTTTCGAGCTCTTGAAATCTCAACAACAATGGATCAGCGGTGTGAGTGATCGGATGACCCAACTCACATCCCTTATGACAATGATGGCCAATAATTTCATGCCAGAATACCAGCAAATGCCATCAATAGGTCAAGAAGAAGAAGAAGGGTCAGCTTAGGAGCAGAACGTCTGGCTGAAGACGTTAAACTTAGCGCTTGTTGGGAGGCAACCCATCGTGTCATAAGTTAGGATATATTTCTTAAAATAAAATACAAAAATACATCAATCTTTTTGCAGGTACTAGTGGTCTGAAATAAGTGTGGGGTCAATTGAGAAGTTTGAAAATTTTTGAAGACCGCGCCGCGGATTTTTGTATTGCGCGACGCGGGGTCGGAACTCAACCCGATGCGCAGGGGTTGATTTGGCGACACGCGCGCCGCGGAAAAGGGAAATGCGCGCCGCGGGAAACGATCAGACGGTTTTCCCTTTAATACGGTGAGCCGCGGCTCACAACTCAAATCACACGACTCGGAGCTCTGGTGATCAAAAATTTCTTGCAATTTTTCTTGCTTATTGTGTTTCTACTGCCAAGGTACGCTATTTTAACTACTTATTAGCTGTTTAAACTAGTTATTAGGTAGTTAATTTTAGGGTTTTATTCAAAAAGTTCAAAAACTTAGAATCACTAATGCTAGCTTATAGGGTGTTTGTTTTGCCAAATGGAGACCCTAGATGAGTTAGTCGGTACCTAAGTTACCTTGTGGTATGATTAAATTGAGATTTAGCAGGTTAAAATGAGGATTTGATCCGGGGTTTTGAAACAGCAGCTCGCCGCGCCCTTGCTCTTGGGCCGCGCCGCGGTGCGGCTGGGAAGACAAGGACTGATTTTGCAATTTTTTTGTTTTGTGCTATGTGTTTTCTCTTGCAGATGATGTTCAGATTGGACCACCCCTTCCTCCAGTTCCCTGCGGAGCTCGCTAGTTCAGTGGAGTACATTTCGCGGCGGGATGCATTGACCAGTCGCCGGGTCCTTGAGGCGACGGTCATTGATCGAGATATTCTGAGAGACGCTGGGCTCTGGGGCGCGATCGAGCCGTTCTTGCATCGCACCTGGACCCACGAGGAGGCATCGTTCACCTGCCGAGGTTGGGATAGGATTATGGCCACGGACGAGGACGTGGTCTATACAGAGTTGCTACTGGAGTTCATATCCACCGTCCAGTTTGCACCTCGGGGGGACCCGCGTTCCAGGCTGGTACGCTTTCGTTTGGGAGGTGTGCACAGGGAGTGCAACCTCCGGGAGTTCAGGAGGCGCACAGGTATCTATACTGAGCAGGACCTCCAGCATCGCTACTTCACCCGGTTCTTCGGGTCCTGCATTCAGGGGGAGCCGGAAAGGGCTCCTAACATGGAGATTTGGACACCATTGTCCAATGTTATATACGCCTCATGCACCGGATCGCCTCCACCTCCATCATGCATCGGGAGGGAGGCAAGAAGGTGTCAGGCGATGATATGACGTATTTGTGGATCCTCCTCGACCCGTCCCGATTCCTCCATCTCCCCTACGCCCTCGCGATTGCCCTCTCCACCCACTCGACCGGCGCCTCCTCCAGCAGCCCACTCGCCAGGGGTACTTCATTACCCGCCTGGCCCGCTCATTTGGCATTCTTACTGCCCCCGTGGCAGCTTCCTTGACCGCTCTGCCTCCATCGCGCACTACAGCACGCACTTTGGAGAGGATGCGGCTCATAGAGATGCAGCGCCCGGGGCAGTACATCCGGGCACCTACCGAGCCTCCTCAGGCACCCCAGCCTGCATACGCCCAGCCCGGCAGGAGACGCCGGAGGCCTGAGCCAGCACCAGAGTCGGCACAGCCGCAGCCACAGCAGGATGACTCACCAGCCCTCCGCCGGCTAGAGGCCAGAGTTACGAGATCGAGGACCAGCTCGAGTGGATCGGGGAGGTACTTATACAGCTTGCATCAGCACAGGGCAGACGCCCTCGACCATTCCCAGCCAGATCCCACGATCACGAGGCTGGACCCTCCAGGCCACCGGGTAGTGATTGATGTACTTTTTCTTTCTTTCTTTTTATATTTTTTGGATATATGTACAAAACTTATGACACCTCTATTTGTATATTCTGTTTATATTATATTTGTCATGTTTGCTTTTAATTTGTTTGATAAGTGATGCATGTTTTACCAATTTGAGAAGGAGTTGTCTCAGACAAGTATGGGGTCACCGTGCCCCCTCCACTTGTCTCGACCACCGGCATGTTCACTGTAGCGCTGCAACTCCAGAATACGAAATCAGGGATCCATTTGTACGCAATTATACCTGCGATATTGAGCACCAAGCAGTCTATCGTCCAAAAAGGGTAACTCTTTCTCCCTTGTTTTGAAATAATTTTGTACAACGGGGACATTGTACGGTTTTAAGTGTGGGGTGTGGACGGTCGAAAGAGATTTTTTTGAAATTTTTGCAGAAATGATCGATTTTTCAATTTTTAGCAACTTTTTCAAAATTTTTAATAAATTGCAATTTTGAAATGAATGGTTTGTGATTGTGATAACATTAGTATTTTTCAAGAAATACTATTTATTTGTGATCATGCTATTAGTTAGTCAAATAAGTTGAGTTTTATGAGTTTAGAAGATTGAGCTGTTTTAGGATTGGAGTTTAGGAAGGAAAAGTCAATCTGTGGCCTTTGTTGTTCGAGCCGATAGGTCTAAAATGGGTGGACCTTACGCACCTTACCACCTAAGATCGTCTGGTCTGGGATGGTATTTCTGAAAGCTCGTTACACGGACAACATCGAAAGTCATGGACAATTCCTTAATGACCTTTAGAATCTGAAAGAGTAAGTACACTTCATTGTGGACAGAAAGTTTGTAATCAAGGGTTCTCTAGAAAGCCATGAATTCCAAAGAACAACTCAATTATGTTTTCGCGAACTATTTCACTCCAACTCAAAAGAGCAATAAACTTTGAAACTGAACACAGTCAAAAATTGTTTGATTCATTATTATAATTTGTTAAAAACTCTCTTGCTTGGGGACAAGCAAGGCACAAGTGTGGGGTGTTTGACAACGCCTAGTGATATCAAGTATTTTAGGCGTTGTTGAGCCCTGTTCTTGATAAAATTATATCAAATATGTCTGGGTATTCTCACTTTTCGTGCCAGGACTTGTTTGGAGAAAAAGAATAGAAACAGGGACTAAAAGCGTGCAAAAGGAAGAAGTTGGGAAGGAATGAAAAATCAAGAGAACTCGTACGCGCCACGGATTTCACTTCTGCGCGACGCGGGATTAAGGCGGTGGAACACATTCAAATGACGAAAAAACGGGGAACGGATAAGTATGCGTGCCGCGGATTTCTCTTCTGCGCGGCGCGGGCACGGGAAATTTGCAACTATAAATAGAGGCATTTCCAGCCGAAAACCCTAGCAAAGACCGGGTGTAAACATCGACCTAGAAGCTCTTTGACTCCAGGATTTCATTTCAGCAAGCTCACAATTGGTATTTTATGTTTTTGAATTTAATTTCATTCCAGTAGAAAGTAGTTTTGTAGCTAAAGTCTTTGGGAGTGACAACCACTGACTTTGAGCATTTAGGTTTCTGATTTTGAAACATTTTGGTTACTGATTTTGTATTTGGAATTCGGATTTGGTGAATGGAATCATTCGGTTACATTTTATGTTAACATTTCGGTGTTTTTGGATGTTTGTGTTTGGTTGTGATTGTTTGGACCTTATTGGGACTGTTTTCCTTAGTTGAATTCAGTAGTTAATTAGGTTATTTGGTAAGCATTAAACCTTGGCTAGTAACTGTTCAATAGGACTTTGACTAGCGGTAGTTTATGCTGTGCTTGGTTTTGCTAGTTTGGATGCCTTTGATTGCTTCTGACTCAGAGATGTACTTCTGATTTCAGAAAGTGACTAGGTCATTTGAGCATAGCTTAGCTTGGCTTTGGTGTGTTTGATTATTGTCTCATTTGCTAGTGATTAGGAAAATAGAAACCAGATCCTCCGACTATAGTTGTGACACTATTAGTTGGTAATCTCTCATCTAGTCTAACCACGAAGCTTCTGTGGATCGACCCTGAATACCGCTATACTAGTGTGTGTGTTAGGTTTTCTCTTATTTTTGACCGCACGACGACCTCTGCGCGTGTCAGTATTGAAAACTCCTTTGTATTCGTAATTATCAAAATGTCCACGATAATCATAATATGTAATAACTATATTTTTATATAATTATCTTTTACTATATCTGCCGTTTCTCGGCGTTTGTTCCATAAATTATACCATTTATAATTTATATAATTATCTTTAATATATCTGCCGTTTCTTGTCGTTCGTTCCATAAATTATACCCTTTATAATTTATATAATTATCTTTAGTATATCTGTCGTTTCTCGTCTTTCGTTCCATAAATTATACGCTTAATAATTTATATAAATGTCTTCCCATCGTGTTGGTATGTTTAGATCAAAAAGATGTCAATGAGTTGAAATGTAAGATTTCTTACATCTAAAACACTAAACATATATACATCAAAGATGGTTTTAAAGTCATACAATATGTCATGTCAAGAAGTTCATATTAGTCATATTAGTCATTTTAGTTAAGTGATGGCAACACTTTTTAGATCTCGTCATTTGTTGGAAATAATAACGATTTTTCTAAATGGTCATTCTAGTACTTGTTACTAAACATATAGTCCTTTACATTTTAATTACCAACTTCTTTACAAAATATCACTCCCAAAACTTATTATGACGTTATAAGTCCAAAAAGTCATTATTACGTCGTAATAATATTCTTTTTTCCAAATAATAGTTTTGAAGTAAAGATAGTAGCATCATGTTTACTTAGACCATTTTAATAAAGTATATTTTCACATTTTGGTCAAGTATTCATATAAAGTATCATTTTACGACCATTTTAGCAACAACATAATCTAAAACGCTTTGTTGGTGACAAAGACGTGTAAAAGTCTAGATGGTTATTTCTTTAAACTAAATGAGTATTATAGTTTGCTATAATCCATTTTATTTGTGTCAATCACTTTATAGTAAGATGACTAAACCATGAACACATAATATTTCAAGAATCATAACATATAATTATATTATTTGACAAGAACATATCATATTCATGTTGAAACTTGTATTCTCCCCCTAAAACTTAGATAAAAGTGAAAATGAGCAGTATGAACTCACCTTGAGTGATGGATCTACAGATTTTGGTGGATAGGGTGAAGAGTTAGGCTTTGGAACTCGAGGGACTCTTGGACAAAACTATTATCCAAAGAATTTCCGTGAGTATTTGTGTGTAAAAGAGTAAATGAAAGTATTAGGAACCTTAAATCTACTAGATGAACATAACTTACCAAGATGGTTTGCAAGACTTTTGAGGATGATGAATGATGGGGCTCAAGGACCTTTGAATAATGCTATTACCCAACGAATTTAGTGGATGTTAGTGTGTGTAAAAGAGGTGAAATTGATATAGAAAGTCTTAGAATCAAGAGAGGAACACAACTTACCAATTAGTTTGAACAAACACTTGAAGATGCAAGGATTTGGGAGGTGGTGGTGGTGGCCGAGACTTGAAGAGAAGAGAGGAGGGAGATGGTGAGTTCGAGAGGTAGAGAGGAAGAGGTGGGAGATTATGTTGGTGAATGTGAAGCTTAAGGCATCAAACTAGTTGCAAGTTCCAAGAGATGCTCTTACACTTTCATCATAAGATGCTCTTAGCCCCAAACCTAGTACTTTGAAACTTGGAGCTTAATGACAAGGATGTGATGGTGGAGTGGCTCCATGCAGTCGATGGGGGTAGGGGTGGGGTGGGTTGTTTTTATAAAAATGCTACTCTTTTATATAAAAACAAGTGATTTTTTATAAACCGTAAGACGTTTTTGAGTAAACGGTGTTCCAAACAAGTAATATATATAAAAACATTGTTAAACATTTATTTAGATTGTGTCGTAACTCGTTTGACGGTGAGATACGCGTTTAAACGCGGTATTCATCCCATTACGCGATTTTTAACAATTTACCGACAATTATCGTTGGCTTTGGAAATAAATACTAGATAATATTACACTTCATAATATATAATTTATTACCTCGTATTTAATGTTTAGGGCAGCACATTTTGTATCTTAAGCCTAAACCCTGTGTACATTTACTGTTCACAGCGATTTAACTTGTAACTTTTGCGTACGAACTCCGTTTTCAACGTTCTTTATACCCACAGGTTCATATTCATGAATACATCATTTTATAAATATTATTTATACCAAAATAATATTTGTGTGTTTATCGAATTTCTATGCTGTCGTAATTTATCATACGTATTTATAGTGTTTATTCGATAATCGTTTTCAACTAGAACACATAGTATTATAATATTCAAGTATAATACAAAGATTATGAAGTTTACATCTCAAAATGTTAGTCTAAGGTATGCTCTAGTTGACTTTTGTTGATTTTCGTTGACTTATGTTGACCGATTTTTGACGGGTGTCACATATAAGGTGCATGTGAACTTAGGATTTTAGTTCAATGTTTGCACTAAAACCCATCATATATAACTTACAAGTATCTTAATGCATTGATGTCTTAAAATTTAAGATAATACAACCTTTAAATGCACCATCCTCACATCCTAAAAATTTAGCGGGAAATCAAAATTGCAAATTACGATGTCTTTCTGTATTCTCAAATGCCATTTGAATTTTCAAATATGAAAATTCTCTGTCTTTCTCTCTCAGTCCTAGCTCTCATCTTCTCTCTAAATAAAACCTGGCCTCAAACTACCGTCTCTAAGCTTCTTCTCTCTGATTTCACGAACACAAGAACATATATAGGTAAACAATCTTCAAGCGTCACTACCATCCACCACCGCTCTTCATGTCTCCAGCATCCACAATCAATGGAAACCTTGGCCACCATCCTCATCGATCGATCAACACACAGTGATGTATGTCTGTCTCACTCGCTAAACCCTCTTTCTAATTGTGTGTTTTTCAGACTCAGATCCACGTGTTGAATTTCGGATCTATTGGAAGACATAGGAGACTAAGAGAAAAATGAAGTTCGACTTTAAAGTTGTAAACGACATCCCTTAGACGAACAATAACTGCTGAATTTCGGATCTAATTATGTGGTATTTTTCTCTCAACCATCAATACGTTGAATTTGTGATTTTTTGTGTTAAATCGAGTATTGATTTGTGCCATCAGAAGTTTGTGAAAGTTTCAAGAACATGGTTGGTTTTTAGGGCTCCGACAAAGTTGGCACTAGAGATTTCTTGGGTTCCGATGATGTTCAAGAAAATCATCAAGGATCTGAGTTTCTTGGTAACCAAAGGTTCGCCACCATTGTGCCTCCCCTACTGCTCCAATGCCACCATCACCAAAGCCTCCATCAATTACCACCATTGAAATCAGTGATACTCTAGGTGCTGAAATTGTCATAAGTCAGTTCCCTACCTGAATCCTTTTGAGTTCTTAATCAATCATCTACAGAACTCAGCCAGAGGAAAAATATTGTCGGAATAATTGACCTTTTTCCGAAAGAGTATGCGGTAGACGTATGTATAGCCCAAGCCTCTTTTGTATAGTGTGTATATATCTTGATGTATACGTGTGTTTTGAATTCAATGAAATTATCTCATTCCATTATGGTATAAGAGCCTAACATATTCTTTTAATTTCTCTCTTACTCTTTCACGATTTGTCCTCCCTATCCGACTCCTCCACAGTAGCCAGACCTCCCTCTTTCTCATCCCTCACTCATTGGCAATGGCTACCACAACCACAAATCCCCACAAAGCGTTTGGTGTGACTAACATCAAAACCTATGTTATTGATCACATCGATGACACACACCCGAAACCTACGGATCCCGATTGGCGAAAGGTAGATTCCATTGTCAAACTTTGGATCTACGGGTCTTTCTCTTCCTCGGTCCTTCTCATGGTCCTAAAAAAAGATGCCACTATGTTACAAGTTTGGAATAATATCGAAACACTCTTTCGCAACAACAAGGACGCCAAGAGTATGCATATCAATAGTGAACTCCGCACCATCACCATGGGTGATCTTTCGGTCACCGCATATTGCACCAAAATCAAGTTGTTAGCCGACCTTCTTGTCAATCTTGATCCCGCCTCCACTTTCCCCGACAAGCATCTCGTCATTTACACAATAAATGGATTGTCAGCAAAGTTCGACTCGGTCGCCAACATTATTCGGTATTGCACTCCCTTACCGACCTTTCTTGAAACTCGATCCATGCTCCTCATGGAAGAACATCGCATGTCACATATCTGTCTCGGTAACATAAGCGAAAGCTCTTCTCTTCTACTACTACTATTTGACAACGCCATCGTCACACGCGTCAAAAACAATTTATAACCCACTTTTACTACGTAGATAGGGCAAGCAGGGTCAAGTCTACAAGGATTTAGTGGTTAATTTTTAACGAGTTGTAAAGCAAATATTAACTGTGATGGTAAAAATATTGAAATTGTAACTTGAGAATAGAGAAAGAGTTACTTCCGGTTTAGTTATCAACAATTAGATTCGCATGTTTTACTATAATGATTCCGATATAATTACTTTGACATAATTATAGTCTACTAACAATTACTATTTCATGAGTAAATACATAACATGTTGAATCAATTATTTGTCTTTGTCTAACAATTGAGTAGATTAGGTACAAACAATGGTTTGGCAATATTATGTTTTATCTAGATGATAGTAACGTTACAACTTATTAACATACTTATTAACATATTAATTGGGCACAAAGTATATTAACCGATTATCCGTCTTAACTCGTTTATTTAGATGAGATGGACACGAATAATATGTTGATAATACTATGTCTTGAAAATATGATAACAAGTAGAAGTAGACACAAATGATTCACTTTGCATTCAATGACATGAAAGTTTAAAAGTTACAATAGTAAAACAATTGTTCGGAATCAAAGTAAAAACATGTTACACTAAGAGTATGATAACATTACCGGAAGTAATCTGAAAAGATTAGCCTTCCATTCGAGTGATGATCGTGGCGATGGTCTTGGTGTTCCTTGGCATGTAACTTGGAGCTTTTACCCTTTGGATTATCTTGAATTACTACTAGAATTACCACCGAAATGGAGAATCTATTGGTTCTAAACAACTAACTAAGAGATATTTCGAAATATTACAACTGATTGAGAGTGTTGGAGTAAATTGGTGTCCAAGGGTTGGTGAATGGGTCTAAAACCGTGCATAGAATGCTTCTATTTATACTTGCTGAACACAGCGATCGCGTCGCGACCAGGGTATCCGTCGCGTCGCGAGGGTGCGTCGAGTGCTGCTTTTGGTCGGCCACTGGTCTGGCTAGTGCGTTGTGTTGGTAGTCTCGCGATCAAGAAGTTGGTATTGTCGTGTTTGGTCCTTCGTGTCGCGACCAATTAATCCGTCGCGTCGCGATTGCTGTAGGTTCTGGATCTTCTGTCTTGCTTCTCTTCACGTCGCGACACAGGCCTGTCAAGTCGCGATTACTTAGCTTTTATCAGTTTTTCGCATTTTTACTCTTTGGTTTGGAGCATCACTTCCTCGGGTTTGGTTGTTCTATTAGAGTTTCTTGGGTCTTGTTCCTGAAAATAAACCATAAATGTTAACACACAAATCCCTCTTGTTTTCCTCACACCAGCAGCTCCGAAGAACTCTGTTCAAGTTAAACATGAATCGTAATTCATATTTAGCCACCTGTTAATATATGCCTGTTTTGATGTTGAGCTTATCAGGATTTCCTATGGTAAATACCATAGTTCTGGCAGATTTGCATCTGCAACACAGCAGTGGGCCGTGATGTGCAGTGTATGAACAAATGAGATATTCTCTCGTTAGCTTGCAATTTTAGTGAGGATGTCTGGGGACGAAAGACAATTTAATCATAATTCTTTTGAGAAAAATAATGATATCTTAATAGGCTTTCCCCGTGATTTGTGAGATGTTTTCTATATGAAAACAAATGGCTGGCTTGGGCTAGTAGTGACCCGACAGTAGATCTATTATCACCGCCAGACTTTTGGGAGTCTGTGGTGTGCATCAGAAGCTGCCGTTGGAATGTGAGCTTTTGCCTGGATATTAAGAAAACATGCATTCTTATATGAAATACGATTTATTTGGTTAACAGACGAGGTAGGTTAGACGGGTCTGTTCGAACCATATCTGTTATAAAGAAGCATTTTGCATGTTTTAAGGCGGTTTTTGAGATCTTTTGTTTTGCACAACAATACGGTTTTCGTGTGCCTCTGAACGTCTTTATGCGACAAAACAGTCTTTTAATGATAGTGTTTTATTGTAAAAATAAAACACTATCACTATTCTTCATGCGGCAACAATGGTGCTTCAACCGGGCAAAACGGCCAACAACGTAACAAAGGTCGCCGACATGATCGTAGACAACCACAGTCTAGCATTGTGGATGCCCACAGCAGCCTTCCACCGCTGCCGGACCGCCACAACCCTACTTCTCGTTTTTTCTCCTGCCGGCTTTCCTGCCGCCACAACCCTACTTCTCGTTTTTTCTCCTGCCGGCTTTGCTAGACTATGTTGCACCCTCATCAGTGTCGTGGGCTATGCATCCATCACTACAAATAAATTTACATTTAGTGGCACAAGCTTTTAGTGGCATAAATTTTTTTGTGCCACTATATTATGTTTTTAGTGGCACATTTTTTTTGTTGTCCCACAATAAGATTGAAATTTCATATTGGCGCGTCGAATTCCCTCTTGGATTAAAAATCCTACAACCCACCCAAAGATTTGGGCTTTTAAATGGTTATCCCTTACCTTAACTTTCCTCGTTCTGTTAGAGTTCGAACTACAGAAATCTTCCATAATCCATAAATCCTCATTTCCATCTACTGAATCTATGTAATTCATCTCTTATATCATGTTTGTAGCTAATTTGTGTATTTATTTGACATCAATCGATCCTCTATTTGTATCCATATCCCGCTCAATCGCTAAAGACGTGAATCATGGTGACGGGGGTGGAAGTGGTGGTCGTGCTGGCGGCTATCAAAGCAACAATCGCGGTTTTTTATCGATCCTCTGTTTGTAGTTCCTTTCTTATCTCAGGTTTGTACCTAATTAGACGCAACATTCCTTTCTTCTCTTCTTACCTCCGATATTTCTTCTACATCCAGCGACTTCTCATCTCCAATGTCTTTCTCACCATAGGTAAGCTATATTGTTCTTCTATTATTCCTCTGGTCAAATTTGAGGCTGGACGTGTCCGTTCTATTGCTATTGTGAATGGTATCAGACACCGTTGTTAATGCCCAGGCGCACGTGTAATCGGATACTGATGGGGAAGAAGAGGAGGGATATTGAGGGTAATCTCACACGCCTGCCGCCTAAGGTTCACTGTCGGAGGAGATAGTGAATTAGTTTATCCACCGATGAAGATGAGAAAAAGAAAATGTATCATTCGAAGCATCGCTTTGCTCTGCCCTTGTTCTTCCGGTTAACCCTAGATTGTTCCCCGATGTCTTCTTCATTGTCAGGAAAATCAAAAGGTAAGTCGCACTTGTTTCTCTCACTCGATTTCAAGCATGTTGCTAATTCTTGGCTACAGTCGTATTCGGTTTGTTTTTTTTCAGAAACCCTATTTATGTCTCTATTTTTCTGAATTGAAGAGGGTTTAAGGTTTATAGCCTAGAACATTGAGGTTTGTGATTCGTAATTTTTGTGTATTTCATGTCTGGAGTTGGAGATTTTGGGTTTCTAATTCTGGTGAGTCTACCGACTCTATGTTATTCTTATTATAAGAGGACACTAAGCTACCTGAAAGTCTATTAGAAGGGTACAAGATGTTGTATATGTTCACGAATGTCTAGATGTGAAATATGGAAATGTATCCATGTTCTTCTTTAGATGACACCATTGAAGGTGTCACAGGAGACTTATTTGATGCTACCTCAAACGTTAGTGAATCATAACAAAAGTTGACCATTTTTCTTACTTTAATATGATTGATGTCTAACTGAACTTATTTTTCATCAATACAGCCTACTTCTTGGAGGTATATAGACCTGTAAGAAAGGGTGATCATTGTCTTGTTAGAGGAGGTATGTGAAGTGTGGAATTCAAAGTCATTGAAACCGACTTTGGTTACTATTGTGTTGTTGCACCAAACACTGAAATATTCTGTGAAGGTGAGCCTATCAAGAGAGATGATCAGGCCCGGCCCAATAGGGGGCAGCTTAGGCGATGGCCTAGGGCCTCCAAACTCCTAGGGCCTAATTTTTATGTAACCTCAGATCCATTACTATGCTCCAGCAACCAACCCGTAAGCCCTAAGTAGCAATAGCGGAAATCAGGTTCGGGAATGTGGGAGCGGGAAGTCGCGATACCTGCAGTAGGGATTCTTCAGGAGTGATGGACTCCAAATTGCCAATCACGTACAAGTCGGAACATAGTTGCTGCACCCCAACGGTAACAAATTGAAGAAAGGTAAGTCTTATCTCTTTGTAACTCCTGATTTGCGATTTTAAAAACTCCAATTTCAGAATAACTACATGCCTTCAAATTCAGCCTCATCTCAAATCTTTCTGTGAAATTTGACTTCAAAATTTAATCGCCAATACAAATCCAGGAATCTTGAATTCTTGATTATAATTTCTGAACATTTGTAACTTTCTGGCGATTGGGAACTGACGAACTGTGAATGTCGAACTCGTGAGTCGTGAATAATTCTGGAAATTCCTTTTTCAATTTCTGCAATTGTGATTCTAACTCGTGAGGTGAAGGTGAATTCGTGACTTCTGATTTGTGATGGTGAAGCAGTTAACAAGTGAATTGGTTATCTGTTGATTTCTGAAATTGTAAGTTCTTTACTTCTTTAAGTTATTGTTCTGAAATTGTTTAATTCTATTAATTATTTTTCTGAATTGATATGTGATATTGAAATTGTTCTAAATTGTCTATGTGAATTAGTGAATGCTGATTTTTTTCAGAAATTATCCAAGTGATAATCTAAAACTTTTGTTTTGATATTGTTTCAGATTTTGTTGTTGATTTTTGGACATTGTTGACTTGTTGATGGAGCTTCGAAGATATAAACTTCATCTCTTCAAAAGTACAAAAGGCAACAACTTACAAAAGGCATTACAAGCAGGTGTTTTCATTTCTTTACTTGTTTTTTCTCATTATCATACTTTTGTTTAAATTTAGAATAATAAAATGTTGCCTAGAAAACATTTATCTGGTAGTGAAAAAAGAAACAAAACAGAAAGTTGAACAACTAATACTATCACAAAAAGGATCTATGGATAAATTTATGAAAAAAGTAGGTATTTCTAATGCGAATATACCTAATGAGAATGAAAATATATCTAATGAGAATGAAAACATGGCTAATGAGAATGAAACCATGGCTAATGAGAATGAAAATGTTATTAATGAGAATGAAAACATGCCTAATGAGAATAAAATATACCAAATGAGAATGATAATGTTATCAATGAGAATGAAAACATACCTAATGATAATGATAATGTTATCAATGAGAATGAACATCAATTTCTTCCTCCTTTAGATATATATGATCCAAGTAATTGGGATATAATTGATAATAAATTAAGAGAACTTTTAGTAGAAAAAGGGCCGATAAGAGAATTAAATCTAGTGTTTCCTAAAGATAGTTTATCTAGACATTTTTCTTATGCTTCTTATACTAGAATATTAAATAATGGAGAGACAAGTGATCGAAATTGGCTAGTTTACTAAAAAAAAGTTAATAAAGTATATTGTTTTTGTTGTAAATTGTTTAAACCTAATAACTATAATAACAAATTTTCTTTAACAAACGATGGATTTAATGATTGGAAACACCTTATAGACCTAAGGAACATGAAGTTAGTACGCAACATTTTATTTGCATGGATTCTTGGGATGAACTAAAAGTTAGATTGAATAAGAATAAAACAATTGATAAAGATTTACAACAACAAATTATAAACGAAAAATTACGTTGGAAACAAATTTTAATAAGAATAATTGCCGCCATCAAATATTTATCAAAATACAATTTGGTTTTTCAAGGTTGTAATGAAAAACTTTTTCAAGATTCTAATGGTAATTTTTTAGGTGCAATTCAAATGATGAATGAATATGATGCTGTAATTCAAGATCATGTTAGGCGTATAGAAAATCAAGAAATTCATAATCATTATTTAGGGCACAATATTCAAAATGAACTAATTTCTATTTTAGCTGAAAATGTTAGAAATTCTATAATTAAAATTATTAAAGAAGCAAAATATTTTTCTATAATTCTTGATTGTACTCCCGATGTTAGCCATAAAGAACAATTGACTTTCAATATTTGATGTGTGAACATGTCTACTAACAAAGTAAAAGTTGAAGAATATTTTTTAGAATTTTTAATAGTAGAAGATACTTCGGGTTTAGGAATTTATAAAGAGGTAATAAAAGCAATTAAATCATTTGGTCTTAATATTAATGATGCAAGAGGTCAATGTTATGATAATGGTTCTAACATGAGAGGAAACTACAAAGGGGTTCAAAAACGATTACTTGAAATTAATCTGAGAGCGTTATTTATGTCATGTGCTTGTCATAGTCTTAACCTTATGGTTAGTGATATGGCACATTCTTGTGTTAAAACCGAATCTTTTTTTGGAATATTACAACGTATATATGTATTATTTTCAAGTTCCACTAAAAGATGGAAAATATTACTTGATAATGTTTCTAATTTAACCGTTAAATCACTATGTAACACACGTTGGGAGTGTCGAATTAAAAGTCTAAGAGCTATTAGATATCAAGCTCCCCAAATAAAGAAAGCATTGATAGCATTACGTAAATCAAGTGATGACGCAAAATCAAAAAGTGAAGCTCAAAGTTTAGTTAAAGCCATTGAAAATTATGAATTTTTACTTGGTATGATATTTTATTTGCTATTAATAAGGTTAGTAAAAAGTTGCAAACTAAAACTATGTGTATTGATGCCACCATTGATCTAATAAAAGATATGATGAAATTTTTTAAAAAGTATAGAGAAGAAGGATTAGCCACTAGTATAGAAAATGCTAATTCTATTGCATTTGATATGAATGTTGAACCTACTTTTCAAAATAAACGATGAATTATTAGAAAAAAACAATTTGATGAAACTAATGATGAACATGAATTTGAATCAACTGAAGAATCTTTTAGAATTGAGTATTTTACATATGTTGTTGATGTGGCAATTAATTCATCAGATGCTAGATTTGAGGAATTGACAATATTTGAAAATATTTTTGGTTTTCTATATGATTCAAAAAAATTAAAATCATTAGATGACGATGAACTTAAAAAATGTAGTACTAATTTCGCAAATACTTTTTCTCATAATAACTTATGTGATGTAGACTTAAATGATTTTATTTCGGAACTTAAGGTATTGCAAACGATTTTGTCAAATGTGTTTATGGCCGCGATTGAAATATTAGAGTTTGTTAAATATAAAAATTGTTATTCAAATGTTGTCATTGCATATCGAATTCTATTAACTATACCGGTTACCATAGCATCCGCAGAAAGAAGTTTTTCAAAATTAAAATTATTAATAAACTATTTGAGATCATCAATGGCACAAGAAATATTGAATGGTTTGGCTATTCTGTATAGAGAAAGATATGTTAGACAATATTAAATGTGATACCATTATTGATGACTTTGCCTCTAAAAAGGCTCGAAAATGTAAGTTTATTTAGAGTTTTATTTTGTTGTTGTTATGTATTATGGTTCAGAGCATGTTCTGGCCTTTTTATTGTTTTGTTTTGTTTTGTAATATGTAGTTGTTAGGTTGTTTGGCATATGGGGTATTGTCCCATGGCCATTTTTTCCATAGGTGGGGAGTCCCCAGCCTGCTATTGTATTTATTTTCTAAATTAATAAAAAATTATGGAGGTACCGCCCTCTTTTATTATAAAAAAAGTTACTCGCTAGGGGCCCCATTTTATATTTTGCCCCGGGCCCCAAATCGGCTTGAGACGGCCCTAAAGATGATGAACTTGTTGAATTACCATGATGCCACCACAACTTTTCAAATCTATAGGAGTAAAACCCCCAAAAGGGAATTTTACTATACAATCCTATTGGTTTTGGTAAAACACTTATAGAATTTAGATGACTTAAGTAGTAAAATAGTTAATTTCTTAATGCTTTGTAATTTGTATTCTGTTAGACTATTTTTTTTAAGTCAGACTTTTAATGCTTTTCTATTGATTAGTTTTCAGTTCTGTCTCTGTTACTTGGTTGTAAACTTATAAAGTTATAATGTATTAATGTTAATAAGTTTTCAGTTCACTATAATATGTAATTATATTTTATATTTAATAATGTGTAAATTGTAATCTTTTTTTACAGAATGACTTCTTCAACGAGGGGAGCAGATGTAGGAAATATGGATTAAATATCTTTTGAGGAAGTTTTCTAGTAATTTTTGGTTTAAATCATGTATTTTTCCATGAGATATCTAATTATTAAATGTGTTCTTTTCAGAATGTAGTCCGTGTTTCCTGTACAAGCCTAGAAGGAGACCTGTCAAACTTATGAAGGTGGATATTCCCTGAACACAAATTGGAAATCTTTATGATTTATTTATTAGTAACTTGATTCAAATGTTTTCGTTTTTCTTTTTTCTTGACATTTTAGGGAAACGAATTCTTTAAGGAAGACAAAGTCTCAGATACTCACAAACAGCTCTGTAAGTTGTCTTTCAGTCATCTCGGGTGTTAAAAAGACAATTTAAACAACAAAATATCCTATAAAAATATAACTAATAAATTATTTAATTTGGAAAATTAATTTATTTTAGGCTTGCAAATTGAAACTTGGAGATCTGAAAAGAGCATTATTGGATGTTGATTTTGCACTTCGTGAAATGGATGATAATGTTAAAGCTCTGTTTCGTCAAGGCCATGTTTATAACCATATTTTACATTTAAATTTAATTATTTTAGCATATATATATATATATATATATATATATATATATATATATATATATATATATATATATATATATATATATATATATATATATATATATATATTTATAAACTTATAATGTGTTCTAAATAATTATTAACAGGCAAGTATGGCACTCAATGACATAGATTCTGTAGTTAAAAGCTTTAAGAAAGCTCTCGTTTTAGAACCTAATGATGGTTGGTTAATTTATGTTTTAATGTTACAAATTCATGAAACTGTTTAAATTATTTAATAGCAATGTACTTTACTCTTGCTACCAATATAGGCAATGCCCTTTATTTTTTTTCACTTATAATAGCAACATACCTACATTTTGTACTTTATTTGTTACAATATTGCTATTATTGGTAAAGAAATATAAGTATGTTGCTATTATAAGTGAATAATTGTTTCTTCAAAATATGATGGTTTTTATACTTTTGGTTATTCATGTGGTATAAAAAAGGAGCTAGCTGCTGCAAAAAAGAAGGCTAGTGCTTTCATCCAAAATCAATTTCTTTATTTATCAAAAAAATTATTGTTTTTATTAAAAATTATAAAATTACGATCTTTTACCCTTTTTTAATATGACCATATAGATTGCTGATAGGAGCGACCAAGAAAAGAAAGCATTTGCTAGAATGTTCAAGTAGACCGCAAAAATTAACAATAAGCGTTTTCTATTTATTACAATTGGTAAAATTACCATCTTACCCTTTTTTAAATATGTAATTTCAGGCTTCATATGTGCACGAGATACATCAAGTATAAGCAATTTGTTTGTGATCCAAAAAATTTGTTCACGATTCGAATTAATTACTGCTTATTGATTAATACGATTTGAACTTACTTTAAACTTTAATATTGTCTGCAAAATATGATTTATATCAGAAAAAATGGATTTTTGTTTTGGAATTTCGACAGTATACTCCTATGTTATTAAATTAAAGGCGTTTCTAATGGCCTTGAATTTGTTGAATGACAGTTCATTGTATGCCTACTTATTTGGTCTTCCTTTTCTAGCTATGATATTGCTTCATTCAACTTAATAGTATGTTAAAGTTAACTTTCTAACTATGATATTGCTTCATCTAGGTCTGCTAGCAGTTTGACCAAAATGCCTATCAATCCTCCTTGAATCAGTTGACCATTCACATTCAAATTTTCAAATTAGTAGTGAAGAATTCAAATTAGCTACCAGGTAACACTTGTTTACTTCACTTGTTAAGAATTAAATTAGTAGTATAACAACACCAGATCTTGGTCTACTAAAAACACCAAACCAGGACTGAATTTCTAACACCAATGATAGCATCCCTACTTACAATTCAATCAATCTCTTTCTTTAGAATAGTCTAGTTTCCATTTAATTAAGACCATGGTCCCCGTGGCAGTATAAAATTACAATACGGGTCCATGTGGCAGGTTTCTACTTACATCACAAATTAGTCAAATTCATAGTGTTTGATTGTTTGTGAGATGTCTAAGATACCCTTTAATTTGTGTTTACTATCTTATATTAATCAGGAATGGAAGCTGGAAAAGAAGTTACCTAATACAACATAAGTGATGATGATAATACAAGGAGTAGCAGCATATTTAATTCAATGTGAGATAGTGCACTAGATGAAGAGGCAACACTAAGATATAGACTTATTAATTCTTTTTAATGCATTTGTATTTTTAATATTAAGAATATTGTTGTTAGACAAATTAACTTTTATTTCAAGTAAGGATATTGAGTTTTTCATTCATTATTTGAATTGTATCTTTGTTATTTTATATTCCAATAAAAAATAACTGATCTAGTTTTTGAATATCGATTGTTGTGGAAAAAAGTGGTTCTAGAAATAGAGAAATGATCTTTATTCTAATATGTATATAGTGGCATAATTTTTTTTTTTCACAAAAAAACTCAATAATGTTTTAGTGGCATAAAAAAGTGTCACTAAAACCTGAAAGGGCTGCAGCGGCATAACAAACAAGTGTCGCTAAAGACTTTTAGTGGCACTCCTTATAGTGGCCCTTTTTTTGTGCTGCGGATTACCAAATGGACCTTTAGTGACATTTTTTTGTGCCACTATATGTCATTTTGTTTGTAGTGCATCCAACCCAGTAGCGCAATAGGCTCTAGGTCTCTTGAGTGGGCCTTCTTTTTCTTGCTAGCCGACTACAGCTACAACACCTACTCACCAATTTTCTGCTACAGCGCGAGCCTACGAGCTCACTGCTGGATCGCAACTGCCTTTTGGCCCGATAGCCGGAACGCAACACCTAGCCCACCAGCCTCCTGTCGGATCGGTTCCTTCACAGGCCCACTTTGTGGGCCAACAACATCTCCACCGTCTAACAACATAGTCCAAACAGGCCCATGGTCACATCCGGGTACAACCGAGGCTACAACTCTTTCAGAATTATTTCCACCATGGCGCTCAATGACCCGTCTGCTCACCATTGGTACATGGACATCGGAGCTACGGATCATGTTCACGGCAATACTAGTATTTTATAAAACTATTCCTAGCAAATGATCACTTTCTATTTTGGTTAGTGATGGATCCCGCATACCCTGTAGTTACGACTGGACATGCCCGTTTTCCCATCCTCAACACACACCGCCCTCTGTATCCTAATAATGTCCTTATCACCCCTAACATTATTAAAAAGCTTATTTTTGTTCGCAAATTTACAGAAAACAATAAATGTTCTATTGAATTTGACGAGTTTGGATTTACTATGAAGGATTTCAAGACCAAATGGACCCTAATTCGGTGCTACAGTGACGGAACTGTAACACCCTAAGTTTTTTTTAAATATTAATAATAAAACCTTTATATAAATCTATAAAAATCTTTCATTAAAATTATAAGAAATTACCAGAGTATAGGTGTTAGAACTTTTCGCAAACCATTTGACTTTAATTAATCTTAACTTAACAAAAGACTTATATAAGTTGACGTTGTACGTTTTCAAAAACATTTTTCAATAGTGTCTAGCGTTGAATAAAACCTTAAACATAAGCGGAAGACTTAATATAACATTTTTACTTAAAACGGTCCCTTCATTTGCTTTGATACGAGCCTGGAGTGATCGCGTCGTGTCCTTTCCAAAAATACCCTTAGACCTGAAATGTTAGAATTCAACGGGTAAGCGGAAACGCTTAGTGAGAAATACAGTACTCGCACATTATATCAATCACATGCATTCACGTAACACACTTATTCATTCACATACAAGCCATACGGCGTAACATAACATAACTTAACACATAATAACATAACTTATATAACACGTACAGTTGGTACCAAATACTATACACAGGCCGATTCCCCCGAAGGGCTTGTCTCGGACACTGCCACTGGCCACTTCACCCCGTGGGTCCTTCATGACCAGCCGACTAAATCACTTCACCCTGTGAGTCCTTGATGATCAGTCAAATTACATACATTCATGTAATACATGTCACATTATACTACAAAAAATACATAAGCCTGCATACACATCACACATAACACATTACATGCACTGTTAATATAAGAGACGAGTTAGTGTAACTCACCTTAGCATCGATCCAAGTGCCAACCATCAAACGTATCACGTAATTCCTACAATTGTTATCAATAGAAAATACTTAGATTATAGTACAATTTGCTACTTTTTATTACTTATATGCATTATACGTTTATCTTTTTTTTCAACTCATACATTAAGTCTTTACCAAAAGACATTAACTCGTTACGTTCTTTGCAACATAAACTCTTATTTAGACCATCTAAAAAACTGGTATTTAGTTCACGTATTAATCGTCGCTTATTATTAAGTTCTTTTCCTTTTTACTTTTAGTCTTAAAGCATTTAGGCATTACCTCCTTATGAATTAAGCTCATACTTTTAATACCAACAAATATATTTATAAACTTCTCAAAACATGTTAAATATGTCCAAACATATGATTCCTAAGGTCTTATTGCATTAAAGACTTAATAAGACACTTTTGTTTATTTTTCCAATTAAGCCCCTTTTTGACCCATGTCCGGTGTTTTGACCATAACACACAAACCATACGTCCAAATGACAAGCGCCATACATTTCTGGAAACTAGACTCAATTTCAAATAACTCTTGTGTAACGGGTTTTTCTCAGATTCCGCTTCTATTTTTCAGAAAACAGCTTTCAAAAACAGGGACATTTGCTGTTACGAACCTTTAGCATAATTTACAACTTTTGACATATTTTCTTAACTTAATCCCTACATTCATCTTCCATCAGGTTCTTAAAAAGATAATTACAGATTATTAGAGTTAATATGCACATTAAGACCCTCACCAATGATAAATATTAAGGCTTAAACAATTGGTTGTCATAACTAAGTTTGTACCCTAACCTTAAAGTATAGATTAGTTCTTGTGCATCATTTGACTACATCATGCTAAAGAAAAAAAGTTTAATATGCACAAGATAACAAAGTAGATTATCTAACCCATAATATAACTTAATTATCTTTAATTGTTGATAATTCCGAAACATGTGCAAAACCACAGACATATCCAATTATGTTCTTCTCTAAGTTGATTTAACATGGGCCACATAAATAACTATAATCACATGTTTCATAACCGAACAATAAACTATATGAAAGGATTGGTACCTCCTGCAACAACTTGGGGATCCCTTTAACCAAGGAGAAACAGCCACGACACAATAGCCTTTAACCCACGGTGCTGTGATTTTCAATCAGTTCCTCATTCGTTCCGACCAAACTCACACGTACAAATCCATATCTTCTATATCTTTTGTTCTTTCTGTCTAAATGGAAGGAATGGGAGGTGTTTGGAGTTTCTTTGAACACAGACCTGTTAACAGACCCGTCTCCGACCACCACAGCTACCACCGCCACCAGCAGTAGCGGCTCTTCCGCCCGACAGCGTCGACAACTACTGCAGAAGAGCCTTCAATCGATCCCTCAACCCCTCTCAAACTCGCGGTCTTTGCTTCTCTCCCTCGATCTCCCAAACTTTCACTCGTCCGATCGCTTTCTCTCCCTCTTTCTCGGACTCGACAAGACGTGAAGGGTGGGGGGTAGGGTTTGCGAGACACGCATTAACGGGACCTGAAGCGTGAGGGAGTTGGGCTCTAAGTCGCCCACAAGAGACGAGAACCAAGCTAGACGAGATTCCGATCAACAAATTACGGCCCAAAAAAAGAACTTTGTAATTCCATGCAACTTCGGCAAATTGACACAAATGGTCCCCATATTTTGACATAGTATTTTTTGAAGTCCCATGCAACATATATTTTTCATATCAAGTTTGGTATTTTGACAACTTTAACCCCCAACTAAAATTTTCAGATTATTAATTCATTCCTTGAATTATTATTTTTATTATTATTATCATAATTATTAAAATTATTTATAACAATTAATTTAAACGTTTTTCACAAACGAGATATAAATAAACGATTAATTGAATAATTACTAAACTAAAATTGGGGCATTGCAGTCCCCTCTACCCGGTCCTCCCCTCAAGTCAGTAAGTTCATGTCTCTTTGAGCCCCTCTACTTGGCATCAAAGATTGGGTCATCCCGATGATCACATTTTAAAGTTTTTAGTGTCGAATAAATTCATTTCTTGTAGTAGCACTAAAACTGTTAAACATTGTTCTTCTTGTCAGTCTGGGAAACATACTAATCTTCCTTTTGGTACTGTGATTCTACTACGTGTCATGCATTTGATATTATTCATTCATACATTTGGACCTCTCTTATATTGAGTGTAGGAAACACCATGACTTATTTTCTTCTTTATTTATGACTATTATATGGTCGTGACGCTAAAGTTGTGGGATAGGAACTTTTGATTAACTTTGTATGTACTTGGTGATTATCTGAATATCTTATATATATGTTTAAAATGATGTTTAACAATAGTTGCAGCAATGGGAGAAAGGAATTATACTATCAGTTGAAACTTCTCATTAGCATGAAAACAAATGTGAGTAACTTAACGGTTTTGGTGTATGATTTGGGTGTTAAGAAATTAGCTGTACTTAAACTTGTATCATGACTTATTTGAAAAGGAAACAATTGGTGGTCGAAAATTAATGAGATTGGTGAAAAAATCTCATAATACAAAGTTGGTGTAAAATAAAAAGGATTGGTGAAAAGTCCCTTTTATTTTGGGTTCATGGCTGGTGTAAAGTCTACCTCTTATTCGTGACATACAATAGGACTGGTGAGAAATCCTATTTGTATCCGGTGTTCCACATACGAGTCGGATTACCGTCTGAGGAAGTGACCGTTCCAGTTCAGAAGAGAAACAAAGTCCGGTTCACAGAATCTCATGGGTAGAAGAGGGTGACCTTTTGCAAGTAGGAAGCCTAGAGCTACAAGGAAGATTCAGGTTGAACGAGCATGGAAAGGTTCAGAAAAAACAGTCGAAGGATATTGTGGCAATAAGAGCACATAGTATTGTTTCAGTTGCAGGGTTTTGCAACAGTGGGAGCATAGGTCGTGTTTCAATCATAGGTCCAGGACGACAGTGGATTTAGAACCAGTTTTCAGCTGTAAAAGTCTCTCCGGTTTTGATAACTTGCTAAATATAGAGAGTGTTGTCGTTTGTTCTCAGGATGTTTCAGGATCGGACAGTTCATTTCAGTGGGAGCCGGTGGAGACAGAGAACAGGTCAGTGGCAGACTTAGCCATGACTAATGTGTTGGAGCTAACAGAAGCTTCAACTAGCCTTCAGGTAAATTGAATAGAAGGCCAGGGTAACTAGGAAGGAGCTAAGATCAAAAAGTGTTTTTTGGAATGCACAGTTGAAGCGCAGGTGAAGATTGTTCCGTGGCTTCAAGTGGGAGATTGTTGAGTGTGAAGCCACTCTTATGGTTTGTCAAAGTTGATGAATGTGAAGAGTTTGAAAGTGTAGTTGGTGAAGGATTTCTTCAAATGGAGTTAGCAGCCCATTTTTGTTGAAGAAAAATTTCTTTTGTTCACATTGACTTATTACACACTCAAATGCATATATAAAGGATGCATTGGCTAGTTAGAAAATGCACCACACAACACCATGTAACACAGAGAGAGTGCATAGTAGCACCAAGAAATAAAACTCCTAGTTACCCACCGTGGACGTAGGTCAGTTTTGGACCGAACCACGTTAAATTCTTGTGTTCTTAATTTGTGAGCTGAGTGTGTGAGTCTAGTGTTCGTATGCTAAGTGTCTCGATCCTAACATAGAAAACTTAACCATTGGCAGAGTTGTCGATCTTTGAGAGTTTTTATTAACTAAAAACCATTATTAAAGTTAACCGTGATTCTTAATATGGATGTGTTGATTTCTTGCTTTCAAGTTGATTTCTTTTATTTCTTTTAATATTGAACACCGGAAAAGTGTTGGACGGAATTTCTACACATAATCGATGTTGTTCTCTCTAAATACCGTACGCCCACCACTGCTTACTACTGTCGTCACCACCATACAATGCCTCTCTCAATCTGTCTAAACCCTAACCACCGTTTACATCCACCACCGGTGACAACATCGCATTTGGTGACAACATCCACCACTAGTGACAACATCCAACACACACACACACTCTCTACTATTTCAATTTCGTGGATCTGGGTCTAGATCCAGAAACCACCATCACCAATTTTCTCTTTTTTCAATTTAGGTTTTCATTGGTACGGTTGGCACAACATGGTCATAATCACGGTCTTCACTGGATTTACAAACAGATGAAAGTAAGTTCCTATTTATTACATTTAACCCTTTTATGTATGTCTTGCAGGAGTTGATTTTAATTACATCTTCATAGGACGATTTAAAAGTACGAAGAGTCCCTGGTAGGATGTTGTTCCTTAGATGCAGCGGAGGTAAAATTTTATTGTGAATTTGTGCATTTCTTAGGCTTTTGTAATGGTAAAATCCATATAAGCTATTTTGGTTGTTGGTATTACCCAAAGTTCCATTACTATTATAAATTTATCCTCATGGTTCCATTATGTTGCTGATATGGTCCTTTGGTCGCAAAATTAAATGACCATTTTTCCCTAAGACAAAACGTGAAAGGATAATATACCACATGGACAATTCTAATTTACTTATAAATTTATTATTAAATATTTCTCAAAATTATAACATATTTGATTTTAGTTATCTTAAAAAGCACAAGTGTTTAACTTACGCTTATACAATGTAATAGATATTAACAATATTTTTTTAATTCGATTATTCAAGTCGTTTGTTTATTGAATATTTATTTATTATACTTCAATAAAATCAGAGACGACTAAAAGTTAAGAAAAGAATAAAACTTAAAATCAAATGTTAAACTTAAAAGATATTGTGCTCAACAAATATAAAACAATTTAGAAATGTATACGTTTAAACTTTAAATATAATTAAACATATAATACCTTATAATTTAGAAAAAGGTTTAATGATTAAATTATGAGAATATTGCAAGTTAGGTCCCTATGATATATCGTTTTCTTTTTCTGGGTTGGATCCAAGGACAAAATCGTCCTTTTAGAAGAACTAATAGTTGAATGGTTAGAGTTAACAACCTAGGGACCATATCCACGTCATAAAGAAACCATGCGCACAAATTTGTAACAAAATGGAAGTTGGACTAAACCTGTCATCCTGCATGTATGACAGTGACCAAAATTTTGTTAATTTATGTTGTGTTATTGATCTAATGGGGGTTTATTTAGTTATCCAATTTTATTTTCAAACATTCATTGCAGAGTAAGAGAAAAAAACACCATTGTTCTATTGGAACAATCAACTGTACGAGTAAATGGAATACAGCAGGCCTTTTACAAACCCTTTACCAAGCTCTACATTATCAACCCGTACACCAGGTTCTGGAATTTAGACAGGAGAAATGTTATACATCTTTTTGGGCAACTGTTTTTTTGGGTTTTGCTTCATATATTTGGTGTGTATCCATTAACCTTCTTGAGTTGTATTCGATGTGAGATGAAAAAGGCATCAGTAATGATACGTATTCCTTCAAGACATCTTCTTTTGTGTATCAACTTTCATTGATTAGTTTGGACTTTTATTATTTTAATTTTTTCAGGAACCCTTGACATTCACCTTATTTTTGGTTCTATAAAATTACACTCTGATGGTTGATGCTTAAAGCTTGAAGAATACTAGAAGTTGCAACATATACTTTTGTTAGCTTTTGTAATATATCATCCTACTTTTGGAACTGGGTAATTTTGTAAAGTTAATTTTGGTTTCATTAGCTATGCTGGACTAGAAATTACTAGAAATCTTTTCTAGGGTTTTTTCAATAATGATAATGAGAAGGGTATTTATGTCATTTATGCATAGTTTAGACTGAGAGCGACTCATTGGTTCACCTTTTTCCGCAGGACAAAAATTTGTAAATTTTGTCAATTAAGACGAGGTGAGTGTCAATCTCAGTCCAATACTCCAATGCATGTCGAAATTTGTATAATGTTATCTTGTATTGTGTAAAAAACTAGGGTCTAGAGAAGCATGTTTTTCTGTTCTTGGAAAATAACTCGTTAGTGTGGCCATCAGACTATTTTGTATCTATGTTAGGTACAATTATATTGTGTACCATTATATCTGCCATAATGACATATGAGGTCCCTAGGATTAATTACGTGTAGTATGATGGATATGACACTTCTCCATAATATGAGGGACCAATTTTGTGTGGTTCTAATACTTTCCCATAAGGTGTAAATGATAATTAATACGCACATATGACAGGACATGTGATTAATGGTGATATTAATAGTTCATCCTTTCACATTCCATATGGTGACATTAATAGTTCATCCTTTCACATTCCATATCCTCTCTATAAAACACCGTTATTGTGTGTGTAATTCCATCCATCGGAATCAATCAATAAGACACCATTACGGGAAGCGAAAAAGAATCATAACACAGCACATCATCTACTTCAGAGCATACCCTTCCAACTTCCAAGTAAGTGAAATTGATCCTATTTATCTTACATGTGGTATCAGAGCTCAGGTTTGATTTTAATAGATCAGATGCTGATATAATGTTTTGATTTAAATCTCGTGAGCCGTGAAAGCATTCGTGCCCTAATTTCTTAAACTGCAAAAAAAAAGGAAAATTAAATTGTCTGACCTTTCCGTTATCGTAAACCAAATCACTTTGTATCTGTCTGTACGCGTCTATCTGAAAACAAACAAGATCAAATATCTTCTTACATGTGGTATCACTGCTGGATCGCAACTGCCTTTTGGCCCGATAGCCGGAACGCAACACCTAGCCCACCAGCCTCCTGTCGGATCGGTTCCTTCACAGGCCCACTTTGTGGGCCAACAACATCTCAACCGTCTAACAACATAGTCCAAACAGGCCCATGGTCACATCCGGGTACAACCGAGGCTACAACTCTTTCAGAATTATTTCCACCATGGCGCTCAATTACCCGTCTGCTCACCATTGGTACATGGACATCGGAGCTACGGATCATGTTCACGGCAATACTAGTATTTTATAAAACTATTCCTAGCAAATGATCACTTTCTATTTTGGTTAGTGATGGATCCCGCATACCCTGTAGTTACGACTGGACATGCCCGTTTTCCCATCCTCAACACACACCGCCCTCTGTATCCTAATAATGTCCTTATCACCCCTAACATTATTAAAAAGCTTATTTTTGTTCGCAAATTTACAGAAAACAATAAATGTTCTATTGAATTTGACGAGTTTGGATTTACTATGAAGGATTTCAAGACCAAATGGACCCTAATTCGGTGCTACAGTGACGGAACTGTAACACCCTAAGTTTTTTTTAAATATTAATAATAAAACCTTTATATAAATCTATAAAAATCTTTCATTAAAATTATAAGAAATTACCAGAGTATAGGTGTTAGAACTTTTCGCAAACCATTTGACTTTAATTAATCTTAACTTAACAAAAGACTTATATAAGTTGACGTTGTACGTTTTCATAAACATTTTTCAATAGTGTCTAGCGTTGAATAAAACCTTAAACATAAGCGGAAGACTTAATATAACATTTTTACTTAAAACGGTCCCTTCATTTGCTTTGATACGAGCCTGGAGTGATCGCGTCGTGTCCTTTCCAAAAATACCCTTAGACCTGAAATGTTAGAATTCAACGGGTAAGCGGAAAGGCTTAGTGAGAAATACAGTACTCGCACATTATATCAATCACATGTGTTGAAAAATATATTTTTGTATGTGAAAATCACTGAAATAAGATGAACTGTTATTATCTAACAAATATTATCAGTTTATTTCAGATTGCGTGAATTCGAGATCAAAAACAAGAATAAATCAAGACCCGAGAAACTTTGAGAAAACATCCAAACCTGAGGAAATAACGCTACAAACCAAAGAGCAAAATACAAAATATCACACTGCTACAGCGCTCGCGACGCGACAGCAAGGGTAGTCGCGACGCGAAGCCCCTCCAACTCGACACCACCTACTTCTTGATCGCGAGACAACCAAAAACGACACTTTCAGCGACGAGTCTTCGCGACGCGACGGCCAGCATGGTCGCGACGCGAAGAGCTTGAACGCGAAGAGCTCCAACGTGACACCACCAACTTTCTAATCGCGAGACTACCAACCCAACCCTTCGCGACGCGACCAAAAGCAACGCGACCAAAAGCAATCGCGACGAAAAGCTCGACATACCAGCGAAGACGCACTGACCCGACAAAAAGCGCACCGACCACCAGCCGAGCAGCTTCGCGACGCGACGGACCATATGGTCGCGACGCGAACGCTGTGTGTTCAGCAACTATAAATTGAGCCTTTCTCTTGCTATTTTGTCACACCCAATCAACCAAGCATTATACACTCATATACTCTCTAAGAAACCCACGACCAGAAACCTCAAGACTCTCAAATCTCTGCATTTGGCAACGAGGATCAAACCGCAAAACCGCAAGAAACAAAACCTCCACCCGACACCAAACCTCAAACCTCAAACCTCCAAACAACCTCTACCCGACACCAAACTCCAAACCTCTAAACAACCTCTACCCGACACCAAAAATCACCAAAACCTCATCTTACCGTGAAGAACAAGAAATCGACATATCAAGAAAAACGCTATCTTCCGCAGCTACCGATAAGTTCTTCTAAAATTATCCGTGTCATTATTGATTTATTTAAACTGTTATAAATCAACTGTACCAAATCTCAAATACATCCGAATTGAACCGTGACAACCAAAACATATGTGGACTGTATTTAACCGAGACATCTAACTTCTAACTTCTAACCTTTTTACTTATTGTAAAAACACGTTATCGTTGATAATGGCGTTTATTACATCTAACCTTTAACTTCTAACTTCTAACTTCTAACTTTTAACCTTTTTATTTATTGTAAAAACACGTTATCGTTGATAATGGCGTTTATTACATCTAACCTCTAACTTCTAACTTTTACTTTATTTACCGCTTTCTGTCTATTTAAATACTGTCTAGTTTAGATTTACCATTTTACTTTATTCCGCAACTCTTATTTATTCCGCATATTATAGATAAAATACATATCTGCCACACGGTAATAGGCTTAAAAACCTTGTTCGTGGAGATCAGTTATCGTATTTTTCAACAATTGGTATCAGAGCTCGTGTGATTTAATCTGAAATTTTTGTCGAGAACTTTTGTGTAGCGTTTTTATAAACCACCAATAAGTTTCCTTTAAAAATTTCATCTTAATATCACTTGTTCAAAAAAAAAATTAAATTAAATTATTAAAAAAAACATTTAAAAATTACTTGTGTGATTTATTTTGAAAATTTTTGTCGAAAACTTTTGTGTAGCGTTTTTATAAACCACCAATAAGTTTTCTTTAAAAATTTCATTTTAACATCACATTTTCGTTAACAAAAAAAAAAACAAAAATATCTTCCGCAAACTACTCAAACATAAATTCTGTATCTATTGCTAACAGTATAGGTTCAGGTACTCGAGCACCCATTCTTATTCCCGAAGAATACAAATCATGGGTAGGTCGTATGAATCTTCATCTCAACTCTATAAGTGAAGACGTGTGGAAATGTGTAGACGGATCTCTACCAGATAACATGACCTCTCTTACGAGTAACTTGGATATACTGAATGAAAGGAAGAAACTTGAACTTCAAGCCAAAAAGGAGCTTGTGTCTGGAATACCCCACAGTATTCTAAGCCAAATGAATGATATAATCCTTTTAACTGCAAACCAAATTTGGCAAACTTTGAAAAATCGTTTTGAAGGAAATGAGAGAATCATTGGAAACAAGAAAACATCTGTTTTAAACGAATTTGACAACTTCAAAATGTTTTCACATGAGACCATCCATGATGCTCATGACAGATTCAATCTCATTACCATCAAAATGAATAATCTGGGCATCAAAAAGTCACAGCATGAGATAAACCTCCAATTTTTAAACAACCTTTATGAAAGCTGGAAAATGGTCAAACTAATCATTCAGGGAAATCCGGCAATTCATACTGAATCTTTGTACAATCTGTACGGAGAATTACAATCGTATGAATCCTCGATTGACCCACCAACGTCAACTTCTTTTGGAGGACCACTTGCTTTGTTGTCAACATCCTCTCAAAACCAAACACATTTTCATGATCAAAGTCAAATTGATCAAAACCAAGCTTTTTCAAGTAATTCTTGTGACTTGTCTGATCCAAATAATGAAGGTGATTACCAACAATTGTGCGCTTTGGTAGCAAACACTAATCTCGAAAGATTTTTGCCACATCATAATCAATCAAACTTCAGACCAAATTTTCAACAAAGATCCACTTTTGGACAAAACTTTCAGAATCGCGGTTTTCAAAATAATCACAACTCTTATAATAACCAAAGTTCTGGATTTCAGCAAAATCATTCTAAACCATCTCAACAGAAACAAACTCAAACATCTGAAAGATCACCCGTTAAAAGCCAAAAGGCTGACAATAACGATGATGATGATGAAGTAATCATTTGTCACAAATGCAAAGGACTAAATCATTATGCCCGAGATTGTCGAGCCAAAGTCAAAGTCAAAGATTCAGCCTACTATGCACAAAAAGCCGAAGAGCTGAAGAAACAGGAACAGAAAGCAAAGCAAAAAGCTTTGATGGCATTCCACGAACCTAGCGTGGAATACTGGCCAACTTCTGATGATGAAACAGACACTGAACCCGCTCAGTCAAACTTCTGCTTCATGGCTGACAATGAACCAATCACAAGAGCTCCATATGTCATCGATCAGGTATGGTCTATGATCTCAGATCTCGGTCTTTCAAAAACACCATTTGAGTCCCACATGACTAAGATTGAGAACAGTCTAAAAGCTGATCTCAGACTGTATCATGACACAATAGTTAAATCCGATATCTACAAATCTGAATTACAAACCTTGCAACTCAGATTTGGAGAATCCACAAGGACTAGAGACAAACTTGAAAGAGACATTGAACGAAAATCTGAAGAAAATAATCACATCCTAGAACAATTAAATGAAGCTCTAAAACAAAAAAGGGACTTAGAAATAAAAAATCAATCTGTTATTTCATCTGAAATAAAAGATATCTTAGAAAAGGAAGTCCTTCAGTTAAAACAAAAGGTTCAAGATTTAACTGACAAAAACTCGAGTTTAATCCTAAAACTAGATGATTCTTCAAAGCAAATCAAATTTCTTGAATCCGAAAATCAAAGATTTCAAGGAAAACTGGATTCTATCAATATTGCCAGAAAATTGAGTGATGATGTTTTCACTAAAGCAAATAACTTAGGAACTGGCAAAATTGATACGAATTATAAACCGGGAATTGGAAGAGAATCTTTTGAAAATGAAGAGACTGAAAAGAAAAATGGGAAAATTTGTGAAAACTCTAAATCGCCTCTACCAGATTTTTTCTTATCTGCTAATGAGGAAGATTCAGATGACGAAACAGTTATCAACTGTAGCCCAGATGATACTGCTTTCACTGTTTCCAAAAAGTCTTTCAAAAGAGTCTTAAAATCTGAATCAGACTCTGCTAGTTCAGTAACTCATCAATTGAGATCTACTAAACTAACAATGAATGATGGCACAATCAAACTTGAAAATTTCTTAAATGGAGAAAATTCTGATCATCAAAATGGCAGTACTTCTGTTCCAACTGTCTTTCCCTCTTTAAACTCAACCTTTATTGGAAAGAATAATCTGGGACAAAAGTATTCAAAGAAACAACAGACAAATAAACAACCCATTTAAGCTGTCAGTAAACCAATAGAACAAAGCAGGCCCTTTGTTTTCAAAGAAAAACCTTTGAAACCAAGCGCTGTGCCACAAAAACAAACCTTTAATCCAAAACAAATACCTTTTCAAAAACCGATTCAAAGTCACTTTCAAAAGATAAACTTCAATCTCTCAAGGAACTTTCAGAAACCATCATTTCACCAAATTCCATTCAATCATCAAAGCGTTTTCCAAAACCATTCAGATTCCAGATACAAAGAAAGGTTATCAAACAGATCTTCACATATAGGATACCTTTCACAAAATCAAAGACCATTTCAACTGACAGGTTTTCAAAAACAAATCTTAAATTGGGAAAATCTGATAAGTCAAATCAAGCCTCAACCATTCCGTCCAATCAACAAATACTACAATGATTCCAAATTATCAAAAACCATTAACAAATCAGGACCCACCATGGTTTGGGTACCTAAAATTTCTGTCTGATTGCAGGCATTTTGTGCTGGAAAGCCCAAGGATGGCACATGGTATATCGATAGTGGCTGCTCCAAGCATATGACAGGAAACCAAAGCTTTCTACGAGACTTCAAACCCACAGAATCCAAACAAGATGTGACTTTTGGAAATAACATGACTGCAAGAATCAAAGGTTATGGAAACATAACAAATGGTCACTTCACCATCAAAAAAGTAGCCTACGTTGACGGCCTGAAACACAACCTAATCAGCGTATCACAACTTTGTGACAACAATCATGAAGTTCTTTTTACCAAACAGCGAAGCATAATCACGGATGCCAAGACCAAAGCCATTCTAGTCAATTCTGATCGTCTAGGCAACATGTATCCACTAGATATGGACCTTATCTATGGAAAACCAGACATCTGTCTCTTATCCAAAGCTTCAGCTGATATTAGCTGGTTGTGGCATCGTCGTCTTTCCCATCTCAACTTCGGCTAGATCAACAAGTTGATTGCAAATGATCTTGTTCGCGGACTGCCGCTTCTAAAACTTGATAATGAAACTCTTTGTGCAGCTTGTGAAGGAGGAAAACTGTCCAAATCCTCTCATAAAAGCATTCCTGAATCTAGTGTATCCGAACCACTAGAATTACTGCACATTGATCTTTGCGGCCCTGCAAAAACCCAAAGCATAAAAGGGAAGAAATACATCCTTGTTATTATTGATGATTACTCACGCTTTACTTGGGTTTTCTTTTTAAGGCTAAAGTCAGAAGCACCTGAAAAAATAATCAACTTCATCAAACAGATTGAATTAAAGCTCAAACGACCAGTTCGAAGAATCCGAATTGACAATGGTTTAGAGTTCAAAAACATAACTCTAGACTCATTTCTCAAAAACAAAGGCATCGAACACAACTTCTCAGCCCCTTACACTCCTCAACAAAACGGCGTTGTTGAAAGAAAGAACCGAACTCTGTGCGAAGCTGCAAGATCAATGCTCATCTTTGCTGATCTGCCACAATACTTCTGGGCAGAAGCAATAGCCACAGCTTGCTATACTCAAAATCGTTCTTTAATCCACAAACAACTTCATAAAACACCATATGAAGTCATTAACAACCGAAAACCAAACATCAAATTCTTTCATATTTTTGGTTGTCGATGCTTCATAAAGAATAACAAAGATCACCTTTCAAAATTTGAATCAAGATCAGACGAAGGAATTTTCCTTGGTTACTCTTTTACCTCAGCTGCTTATCGAGTACTGAACAAACGTACAAGAGTAATTGAAGAAAGTACCGATGTCCACTTCGATGAATTTTATGTCAGAAAATTGTATCGTGAACATTTTGGTTCACAAATGATAGATACTATTTTTCAAAATCCAATTCCACAAACACCATCTCCTGACATGAACATAGAAATTGATCTTGATTTACTTTTTGAACAACCCAAAACCGCTTATAGTTCTGAATTTCTAACATCTTCTACAATTCCTACAGGAACCTCCGATGCAGAAACTTCACAATCAAACCAAGAAAATGCAGATCAAGTTGAGGGGGAATTACCAACACTAAATTCCTCTTTGAACACTCCCAATCCACCTGTTCAAAATGATCCCAGTGCATCATCTATGGGGGAACCTTCTTTACCTCATTCTCACCCTATAATCCAAAAAGACATATCTGACAACAACCAAAATCTATTCCCAACAGAATCACCTGACCAAGAAGAACAATGGGACATAGAAACACCAATCGAAATACCTAGAAAAACTCGCCTAAACAAATGGACCAGAAATCATCCTGCAGAACAAATTATAGGAGATCCCAATTCTGGTATTCAAACAAGAGCCGCTACCTCAAATGAATGTTTATACGGAGCATTCTTGTCCATGACCGAACCCAAAACCATCCATTCAGCTCTCAAAGATCCAGACTGGGTCAAAGCCATGCAAGAAGAACTAGCTGAATTTGAAAGAAACCAAGTATGGGATCTTGTTCCTACTCCTCCCGATGTTACTGTAGTAGGTTCAAGATGGGTTTTCAGAAACAAAACTGATGATCAAGGCATAGTCTGTAGAAACAAAGCAAGACTTGTCGTCAAGGGCTATTCTCAACAAGAAGGAATCGATTACGATGAAACTTATGCTCCAGTTGCAAGACTCGAAGCCATTCGTATCTTTCTAGCATATGCAGCACACAAGAACTTCAAAGTTTATCAAATGGATGTAAAATGTGCATTTTTACATGGAGAGATTGATCGTGATGTGTATATTCAACAACCTCCAGGTTTTGAAGATCCACAGTTCCCAAATCACAGTTTTAAGTTACAAAAAGCAGTTTACGGCTTAAAACAAGCACCTCGAGCCTGGTATTCAACATTGTCAACATTTCTAGAAGAATCAGGATTCAAAAGAGGTTCAATTGATCAAACTCTCTTTCGTAAAATTTTTAATAAACATCTGTTAATCGTTCAAATATATGTCGATGACATTATTTTCGGTTCTACTGATGAATCCTTGAGTATCAAGTTTGCAGATTTGATGAAGAGCAAATTTGAGATGAGCATGATAGGAGAAATGACTACTTTTCTTGGACTACAAGTCAAACAATCATCAGATGGAATTTTCATCAATCAAGAAAATTATGTTAAAAATCTTCTAACTCGTTTTTCTCTTGACAAATCAAATACAGCAAAAACCCCAATGTCCCTTGGTTACAAATTAGATGCAGACTTAAATGGCAAGCCTGTTGATCAAAAGAAATATCGAGGAATGATAGGATCACTCCTATACCTCACAGCCAGCAGACCCGACATCATGTTCTCTACATGTGTCTGTGCCAGATACCAAGCCAATCCTATGGAATCTCATGCCATAGCTGTGAAAAGAATTTTCAAATATCTTAAAGGAACTCCATCTCTTGGCCTTTGGTATCCAGCTAACTCTGATTTTCAGCTTAATGCTTTCACCGACTCCGACTATGGAGGATGCAGACTAGACAGAAAAAGCACATCTGGTTCTTGCCAATTTCTAGGAGGCAGACTGGTAAGTTGGACTTCAAAGAAACAATCATGCGTGTCCACTTCAACCGCAGAAGCTGAATATGTAGCTGCCGCAAGCTGCTGTTCACAAGTCATGTGGATGCAAACTCAATTACGTGACTATGGCTACAAAGTATCACAAATTCCCATATTTTGTGACTCAACCAGCGCAATCGCCATTTCTCACAATCCCGTGCACCATTCCATGACAAAGCACATCGACATTCGATATCATTTCCTCAAAAACAACATACAAAAAGGTCATATCGAATTGCACTTCATCAACACAGAAGATCAAATTGCCGATGTCTTTACTAAGGCTCTAGACGAAACCAAGTTTCAATACTTCCTAGGCCGTCTAGGAATGTTGAATCCAGATAACATCCATCCCTAATCTCTTACTTTTTGTTTGTACAAAAGAGTGTTTACTTTCATTCAAAAAAAAAAATTCAAAAACATTCAAATAACCAAAATTTCCAAAAACATTCAGAAAAACAAATCTTCAAAAATACAATAAAAGACTTGTCATAATAAGCTTTTATAGAACCATGTGATTAACATCTTCTTGACTAAATTTTCAGATACTTATGCTCGATGAATGTTCTCAGTTATATTGATTCTTAATTGAAGAGAAGGTTCAAATTTCAAACACTTTTGTTATGTACATTCTCCTATTCCCTTTGAATTTATTTCAATTATAACGATTTTATCTGTAAAGGGACATAAGATCAGGAGATTCAGATGAAAACCAAACCCATGTGAGAAATTGTGCCTCGTCTTTAAATGCTAAGTGGAATTCATTTCTGTGAACAAAGGTGTTTTCATTATGACTTATAGGATTTATACTCTTATACCGTGATGCTAGTCTCATTTTTGCTTAGATATCAAAATGACCAGGGACGATACAATCATTTTCTTATATATCAGACAAACTGTCTTTTATATCACCTATCCCTATCCTCAATCAAACCACTTCAAAGAAAAGCTTCATCATCTGGCATAACGAATCTGACAAATGAAGAAACGACAAAGTCATATCCAACAAATGCTGTCAACAAATCACATTTGGTAACCACATCAGATATCTTTTACACAATGTGTATTCGCACAAATCAAGAAAAGATATAAACAAAGGTGAACACTTCACCAAAGAAAGAAAAAGAAGATTTACAACAACAATCCATCAAGACAGACATCTCTCAAAACTTTCCAAACAAACATTTTTCAAAAACCGATGATTTACCGGGATACTGTAGCCTTCATAATTGAATATTCTTAGTTGCAAACTGCACTATGAAAATTTCTAAACCCCTCTACATGTATTTCCCGACGGAGAGAGAGTGAACATCAATGGCATAAATGAAGAAACCCTCTGAGTAATGCCGAAACCAGTCTTATGTGATTGATTATCTAATATGAAGACCAAGTGACTAAAGTATATAGGTATAAATTCACATTAAGCATAAGTCAACACCTTCAAACTGAGAGATATCACTCATCTTTAGTGATTATACACCAGTTCTGCACCCAGAACAAACAAACACCTCAGTCAAGTGTGAGCTATACCTATGAGAGTTCATCTGATTCGACCTATCAAGATCACTTGTCGTCTTTATAAATGCTATAAAATCTTAAGGAATATTATGAAAATACATATACAAAAACCTTTTGATAATCGAACTCGAGACTTTGATTCAGAAACAAATATTCTTAACAAACATTTTTCAAAACATAAGTAAAATCTAGTCACACTCTTTCAAAACAAGTGATATGGTTTTATAAATGTCTTATCTAAATTACAAGAATTTTCAACCTTACCTTTTAATCTGTTCTTATTTCAGTAATGATCACATAGGGGGAAATTGTTGAAAAATATATTTTTGTATGTGAAAATCACTGAAATAAGATGAACTGTTATTATCTAACAAATATTATCAGTTTATTTCAGATTGCGTGAATTCGAGATCAAAAACAAGAATAAATCAAGACCCGAGAAACTTTGAGAAAACATCCAAACCTGAGGAAATAACGCTACAAACCAAAGAGCAAAATACAAAATATCACACTGCTACAGCGCTCGCGACGCGACAGCAAGGGTAGTCGCGACGCGAAGCCCCTCCAACTCGACACCACCTACTTCTTGATCGCGAGACAACCAAAAACGACACTTTCAGCGACGAGTCTTCGCGACGCGACGGCCAGCATGGTCGCGACGCGAAGAGCTTGAATGCGAAGAGCTCCAACGTGACACCACCAACTTTCTAATCGCGAGACTACCAACCCAACCCTTCGCGACGCGACCAAAAGCAACGCGACCAAAAGCAATCGCGACGAAAAGCTCGACATACCAGCGAAGACGCACTGACCCGACAAAAAGCGCACCGACCACCAGCCGAGCAGCTTCGCGACGCGACGGACCATATGGTCGCGACGCGAACGCTGTGTGTTCAGCAACTATAAATTGAGCCTTTCTCTTGCTATTTTGTCACACCCAATCAACCAAGCATTATACACTCATATACTCTCTAAGAAACCCACGACCAGAAACCTCAAGACTCTCAAATCTCTGCATTTGGCAACGAGGATCAAACCGCAAAACCGCAAGAAACAAAACCTCCACCCGACACCAAACCTCAAACCTCCAAACAACCTCTACCCGACACCAAACTCCAAACCTCTAAACAACCTCTACCCGACACCAAAAATCACCAAAACCTCATCTTACCGTGAAGAACAAGAAATCGACATATCAAGAAAAACGCTATCTTCCGCAGCTACCGATAAGTTCTTCTAAAATTATCCGTGTCATTATTGATTTATTTAAACTGTTATAAATCAACTGTACCAAATCTCAAATACATCCGAATTGAACCGTGACAACCAAAACATATGTGGACTGTATTTAACCGAGACATCTAACTTCTAACTTCTAACCTTTTTACTTATTGTAAAAACACGTTATCGTTGATAATGGCGTTTATTACATCTAACCTTTAACTTCTAACTTCTAACTTCTAACTTTTAACCTTTTTATTTATTGTAAAAACACGTTATCGTTGATAATGGCGTTTATTACATCTAACCTCTAACTTCTAACTTTTACTTTATTTACCGCTTTCTGTCTATTTAAATACTGTCTAGTTTAGATTTACCATTTTACTTTATTCCGCAACTCTTATTTATTCGCATATTATAGATAAAATACATATCTGTCACACGGTAATAGGCTTAAAAACCTTGTTCGTGGAGATCAGTTATCGTATTTTTCAACAACATGCATTCACGTAACACACTTATTCATTCACATACAAGCCATACGGCGTAACATAACATAACTTAACACATAATAACATAACTTATATAACACGTACAGTTGGTACCAAATACTATACACAGGCCGATTCCCCCGAAGGGCTTGTCTCGGACACTGCCACTGGCCACTTCACCCCGTGGGTCCTTCATGACCAGCCGACTAAATCACTTCACCCTGTGAGTCCTTGATGATCAGTCAAATTACATACATTCATGTAATACATGTCACATTATACTACAAAAAATACATAAGCCTACATACACATCACACATAACACATTACATGCACTGTTAATATAAGAGACGAGTTAGTGTAACTCACCTTAGCATCGATCCAAGTGCCAACCATCAAACGTATCACGTAATTCCTACAATTGTTATCAATAGAAAATACTTAGATTATAGTACAATTTGCTATTTTTTATTACTTATATGCATTATACGTTTATCTTTTTTTTCAACTCATACATTAAGTCTTTACCAAAAGACATTAACTCGTTACGTTCTTTGCAACATAAACTCTTATTTAGACCATTTAAAAAACTGGTATTTAGTTCACGTATTAATCGTCGCTTATTAGTAAGTTCTTTTCCTTTTTACTTTTAGTCTTAAAGCATTTAGGCATTACCTCCTTATGAATTAAGCTCATACTTTTAATACCAACAAATATATTTATAAACTTCTCAAAACATGTTAAATATGTCCAAACATATGATTCCTAAGGTCTTATTGCATTAAAGACTTAATAAGACACTTTTGTTTATTTTTCCAATTAAGCCCCTTTTTGACCCATGTCCGGTGTTTTGACCATAACACACAAACCATACGTCCAAATGACAAGCGCCATACATTTCTGGAAACTAGACTCAATTTCAAATAACTCTTGTGTAACGGGTTTTTCTCAGATTCCGCTTCTATTTTTTAGAAAACAGCTTTCAAAAACAGGGACATTTGCTGTTACGAACCTTTAGCATAATTTACAACTTTTGACATATTTTCTTAACTTAATCCCTACATTCATCTTCCATCAGGTTCTTAAAAAGATAATTACAGATTATTAGAGTTAATATGCACATTAAGACCCTCACCAATGATAAATATTAAGGCTTAAACAATTGGTTGTCATAACTAAGTTTGTACCCTAACCTTAAAGTATAGATTAGTTCTTGTGCATCATTTGACTACATCATGCTAAAGAAAAAAGTTTAATATGCACAAGATAACAAAGTAGATTATCTAACCCATAATATAACTTAATTATCTTTAATTGTTGATAATTCCGAAACATGTGCAAAACCACAGACATATCCAATTATGTTCTTCTCTAAGTTGATTTAACATGGGCCACATAAATAACTATAATCACATGTTTCATAACCGAACAATAAACTATATGAAAGGATTGGTACCTCCTGCAACAACTTGGGGATCCCTTTAACCAAGGAGAAACAGCCACGACACAATAGCCTTTAACCCACGGTGCTGTGATTTTCAATCAGTTCCTCATTCGTTCCGACCAAACTCACACGTATAAATCCATATCTTCTATATCTTTTGTTCTTTCTGTCTAAATGGAAGGAATGGGAGGTGTTTGGAGTTTCTTTGAACACAGACCTGTTAACAGACCCGTCTCCGACCACCACAGCTACCACCGCCACCGGCAGTAGCGGCTCTTCCGCCCGACAGCGTCGACAACTACTGCAGAAGAGCCTTCATTCGATCCCTCAAACTCGCGGTCTTTGCTTCTCTCCCTCGATCTCCCAAACTTTCACTCGTCCGATCGCTTTCTCTCCCTCTTTCTCGGACTCGACAAGACGTGAAGGGTGGGGGGTAGGGTTTGCGAGACACGCATTAACGGGACCTGAAGCGTGAGGGAGTTGGGCTCTAAGTCGCCCACAAGAGACGAGAACCAAGCTAGACGAGATTCCGATCAACAAATTACGGCCCAAAAAAAGAACTTTGTAATTCCATGCAACTTCGGCAAATTGACACAAATGGTCCCCATATTTTGACATAGTATTTTTTGAAGTCCCATGCAACATATATTTTTCATATCAAGTTTGGTATTTTGACAACTTTAACCCCCAACTAAAATTTTCAGATTATTAATTCATTCCTTGAATTATTATTTTTATTATTATTATCATAATTATTAAAATTATTTATAACAATTAATTTAAACGTTTTTCACAAACGAGATATAAATAAACGATTAATTGAATAATTACTAAACTAAAATTGGGGCATTACAGTCCCCTCTACCCAGTCCTCCCCTCAAGTCAGTAAGTTCATGTCTCTTTGAGCCCCTCTACTTGGCATCAAAGATTGGGTCATCCCGATGATCACATTTTAAAGTTTTTAGTGTCGAATAAATTCATTTCTTGTAGTAGCACTAAAACTGTTAAACATTGTTCTTCTTGTCAGTCTGGGAAACATACTAATCTTCCTTTTGGTACTGTGATTCTACTACGTGTCATGCATTTGATATTATTCATTCATACATTTGGACCTCTCTTATATTGAGTGTAGGAAACACCATGACTTATTTTCTTCTTTATTTATGACTATTATATGGTCGTGACGCTAAAGTTGTGGGATAGGAACTTTTGATTAACTTCGTATGTACTTGGTGATTATGTGAATATCTTATATATATGTTTAAAATGATGTTTAACAATAGTTGCAGCAATGGGAGAAAGGAATTATACTATCAGTTGAAACTTCTCATTAGCATGAAAACAAATGTGAGTAACTTAACGGTTTTGGTGTATGATTTGGGTGTTAAGAAATTAGTTGTACTTAAACTTGTATCATGACTTATTTGAAAAAGAAACAATTGGTGGTCGGAAATTAATGAGATTGGTGAAAAAATCTCATAATACAAAGTTGGTGTAAAATAAAAAGGATTGGTGAAAAGTCCCTTTTATTTTGGGTTCATGGCTGGTGTAAAGTCTACCTCTTATTCGTGACATACAATAGGACTGGTGAGAAATCCTATTTGTATCCGGTGTTCCACATACGAGACTGGTGTAAAGTCTGTTGGATTAGGTGTCTAAGCCATGACTAATAATTTGTATTTGCCTAATTAATAGTAGCAAAGTCCATTTGGGTTGCCCTCATAGCTGGAGGTTTGGTAGAAAATCGAGGAGAGAGAACGATTGATTTATCATATGATTAATAAATCAATAGAAATAAAATAAATAGTTTATTAATATAATAAAGTGATAATATATTAATTAGAAACTATATTAATTAATTAGAAATTGATCTGCAATTAACTTGATTTAATTTGGTGATTAATTTAATTAATTAAAGGTGTAGGGGCCGAATTGTAATTATTCAATAGTTGAGTAAGTGACAATTATGGTAGTTTAAGTGGCCAACGAAATTATGGAGGGATTATCCATAATTTCGATTATTATATGTTAGGATAAATAGATTTGAATTGATAGATAAAGATTTATCTTATTTGAATTCAAAAAGGTTTATCGCTAAAGGCTTATATGCTGGCCAAGTGGAAACTATAAATAGGGGTCCTGGGGAACCCTTTTCTGCGCCTCATTCTACTCATTTTCTCTCTAGAATTTCGTGACCTATCCCTCTGGCTCCATGGGTGTGATCTCATTTGAGGCAGGACACTTGTGCTGCTTAACTTACAAGAAAACCTAAAGGTTAGTTTTTCTGATTAATTTCTTTTAGAATTTTTCTGTTGGCCTTGGGAAATTTATTATATGTTCAAAGTTAGAAAACATAGATCCAATCAAGGTTGCATGTGAACTTAGGGTTTTAGTTCATAGATTTGCATAAAACCTTTCAGTGGTATTACAGCTATTTGGTTGTTTTCTAGTTGAATTGATATAACTGTTTTCCTAAAATTTAGGGTTTAAAGGTTCTAAACCCTAATTTGGCCATTTCGATTTTAGGGTTAAGGTTTTAGAAACCCTGGTCCTCCCCTTGTAATTTTCGAAAATTATGCATTAGGCTTTTAGAAGGTTTTCTATTTTTGGTAACTGTGATTATTTAATAAATCGATAACCTTAAACCCATTATTTGCTATTTTTGATTTTTAGGGGTTTAAGATAGAATTAAATTAATTTGATTAATTTGTGATGCCTATCTGGATTTAATTATTTTAATTAATTGTTTAATTAAAAGATAACTTAAATCAATTAAAGGTTTAAATTTAATTTTTTAATTAATTATTTAATTTCGAAATAATTAAAAAGATAAACCAAGAATATTTTAAAATGTTTAAAATACATCTTGTGTATATTATAATTAAAAGTTAATATTATATGTATAAGATAATGGTCAGTCAAATCAATAGTAGGCCTCATTCACGAAACTGATCTATAAGGAGGGTATAAGGAGACTGCTTATAAAATGGCAGTCTAATGGGTGTCCACTCTCACCCACCGCTCTCTTGATCAATGGAGGGTCGTTAGCCGAACGGGTTTGATAGAACAGCTTAATCTCATTAAAAGTATAATGTTATTATTGAAAGTACTAGAACAGCTTTATAAAATCCCAAATCTAGTTACTTTAGGAAAAATGTGAAAAGATGCTAACTCATGAAATTGCACATTACACTTTATGATACATTAGTGGAGCGTGTGTGGTTAACCGTCACACTAATAGAGGCTCATAAAGAGTGGTAATGGGTTTCTCATGATTTATCATTGTTGATGGAGCGTGTGTGGTTAACCGGCACATCAGTTAGAGATGATAAATGACATTGAGCTTACCAAGCTAATTTGCATGGTTATTCAAATCTAGTTTTTGATCCTCGGTATCCCAGTCACAAACAGTAGAGCATATCCGAGATTAAACATGCCATTGAACAGTTCAATGAATCTCAAGATCTAGGAATTTCATTAGATTGAAATTGATAAATGTATATCTACCTTAATGACCACTGTGTTGTGATTACGGCATCCCTCTTCACAGCATAGTTGGGGTATTTTGGATCCTAGCCTTGTTAAATAATATATTGGGTAATTGTTTAAGAAGGAATAAAATTAAACTAATAAATTCAAATTTTTATAGATGTCTAAAGAAAGTGTCATTCTCCTCCTTATCCTCCTTCACCCATTTCTGAGAGTTTTAGAAAGCACCTGTTAAACATGGTAAGGCTGACTGCCCTGAACTATGTGGTATGGCTCCACAAATAGAGAATGGTTCTTAGTTTTGCTAGCATACCTAATTGAGTGTTCGCTCCTTGTCCTACCAAAGCATGGCATCACACAGTAGCTTGTGATGAGCATGACCCCTTGACTAGTTAGTCAAAAAAAGTTTGTTGCCTCATGTTATTGATCATTGACCCCGAGTTCTGCAGGGATTTAGAATTCCAAGGGTCAGATAAGTTAACACAGCTGGTTGTGGAAATGTTCCGAGAACCGGTTGAAAAAATGACGAGCTAAGATCTTCAAAGAGCTTGAAGTGTGCAGTAAGTAGCACCCGTTCACATGTTCTCAAGATTAAGAGACACATATGTGAACTGTATAAATTTGGTCACCCTTTAATCAGGAATTGAACTCGACTCACTGGTATGTTTATCCATATGTACAGGAAGGGTAACCGTATAAGACAATCATGGATATGCATTCAATGTTGACTATGTATGAGTCGTTCATGGAGAAGCATAGTTCTATTGATTCGGATGCTTCGGGATTAAGTCCAGTAATAAGGCATATCAAGAGATGATCCAGATCGTCTGGACCGGTTCTTCGAGGTCTCAAACTGGGAATCCACAAGGTGGGACACAGTCACAGAAAGATTGGAAAAATGCTTCGAAGCCGAACGGTTTGGCAACTCAGGAATATCTTAAAACTCATAACTCCTGATCCTTAATTCCTTAATACATGATGTGTTTCTCACATTTGCTATATATGCATGGACTCGGTAGGATGCAGGATTTTGTTGCATATGAGCATATTCGGATTGGATCTAAAGCTCGTGAGTTTAGTAAGATATCATGACCTTGTTATTAGCTTATTAGATGCATGCGACATTGTCTGTCATATAGTACATTGTTCAAGGTGTTGGATTAGGTATCTAAGCCATGACTAATAATTAGTATTTACCTAATTAATAGTAGCATAGTCCATTTGGGTTGCCCTCATGGCTGGAGGTTTGTTGGAAAGTTAAGTAGAGAGAAAGGGTTGATTTATTATATGACTAATAAATCAAGATATTGTTTGTTAATATATTATGGAGATAATATATTAATTAGAAATAATATTATTTTGATTAATAATTAATCAGAAATTAATTGGATTAATTTCTGTGGCATTAATTGGATTAATCAGGAGGTCAGGGATTAAAGTCGTACAAATTCAATAGTTGAATTGCGGCGCGCGGCGCGCAAATGACTTAGCCGCGGCGCGCGTACAAATAATCCGGAAAATGGGCTGCGGCTAGGGTTTCTAGCTTGGCCATTTGGTTCCCTATAAATAGGGAGCCCTAGACCTCATTATCAGTTGCTCATTCTATTATTTCTCTCTGGAATTTCGATCCATAATCCTCTCGGCTTGGGTGTGATCTCATTTGAGGCAGGATAATTTTGCTGCTCAGCTTCCAGAAAAATCTAAAAGGTTGGTTTTTCCTAATGTTATTCTTTTAGTTAATTTTCTTATGGCCTTTAGGTTTTTGTTATATGTTCAATTAGAAGAAAACATAGATCCTCATAGGTTGCATGTGAACTCAGGTTATTTAGTTCATGGATTGCTTAAAACCTTTCAGTGGTATCAGAGACTTTGGTTGTTTTCTTATTGAATGGTTATAACTGTTTTTCCTTTAATTGGGGTTTAAAGCTTATAAACCCTAATTTCATATGGATCGACTTTTGGATTAGGGCTTTGGAAACCCTAATCCGGCCCCTTGATAATTTCGAAAATTTCTATTAGGGTTTTAGGAGGTTTTCTATTTTTGGTAACATTATTTGTTAATTAAATGGATAACCTTAAACCCTATTAATTGAATTCGAAATCTAAGGGGTTGAGGATAGGTTTTAATTAATTTAACTAATTTGGATAAACCTATCTTCATTGAATTAATTTAATTAATTGTTAATTAAAAGATAATTCAAAAGGGATTTAATTAATTTTAAATTGTCGAAAATTAATAGAAAAATCCAGAAAAATATTTTAAAATGTTTAAAATATTTAGATCTGATTAATTTAATTAAGTGGTAATTAAAATTGATTAAATCGAATTTAAGGTTTAATTTAATTTAAAATTTAATTGTTAAATTTGGTAAAATTAAAAGATAAACCTTGAATATTTTAAAGGGCTTTAAAATACATCTTATATATGTTATTAATTGTTAATACTATATGTATAAGATAAAATTGGTCAGTCAATTCAATAGTAGGCCTCATTCACGAAGCTGATCTATAAAGTGGGTATAAGGAGACTGCCTATAAAATGGTAGTCTAATGGGTGAATAGTCTCACCCACCGCTCGCCTGATCAGTGGAGGGTCGTTAGCCGAACAGTTTTGACAGGACCACTTAATCATTAAAAGTATAATGATCAAAGTACTAGAACCTTTACACAAAAATCCCAATCTAGTTGCTTTAGAAAAAATGTGAATTTGATGCTACCCCATGAAATTGCACATTGCACTTTATGAAACGTTGGTGGAGCATGTGTGGTTTACCGGCACACCAATGGGGGTTCATAAAGAGTGGCAATGGGTGTCTCGGGTGTTATCATTATTGATGGAGCGTGTGTGGTTTACCGGCACATCAATTTGAGATGATAATGGACCCCGAGAGTACCAAGCTAATTTGCATGGTTATTCACACCCGGTTTGTGATCCTCGGCATCCCAGTCACAAACAGTGGGGCATATCCGAGATTTAACATGCTATTGAACAGTTCAATAAATCTCAAAAGAAACTAGGAATTCCATTTATAATAAGATTATTTTTCCGCGGTGGAATTGGCTGAATCGTCATTCGCCTACCTTTATAAAATTTGCTTATAGATTACGGCATCCCTCTTCTGTGTTGCAAATTGTTATAGTTGGATCCTAGCCTTATTTTATATTGGGTTATTATAAGGACCGACGAGTATCTAATTAAACTTACCTTCTCTTATAGATGTCTTCTGCTGATCAAACCGCTTCCCACTCAAACTCCAGTGTTCCCTCAATCCTCTCACTGTGTTCCAAGGTTCAATTGAATGGGACAAACTACAATGACTGGATTAGAAACATCAAGATGGCTCTGAGGTATGAGAACAAAGAGTATGTTCTCGAGACCGAGCTTGTCGATGTCGACCCCGAAACTGCTACTCCCGAGGAAATTGCCTCATACCAAAAACATTCTGATGATGCGACCAAAGTGGCCTGCATCATGATTGCCACAATGAACCCCGAATTGCAGAGAATATACGAAGACTACTGGCCCTATGAGATGCACCGTGAGCTTGCGGAAACGTTCCGTAAGCAAGAGCGCATCGAAAGGTGCGAAGTGGTCAAGGACTTCACGAACAGCAAACCTAAAGATGGAGAGTCCATCTGCACTCATGTGCAAAGAATGCAAGGTTACGTGGAGCGGCTTAGAAAGCTTGCGATGCCTGTACCGGAGCAGTTGGCCGTTGACATAGTGCTTAACTCCTTACCGAGTTCTTATGACCAGTTCAGGCTGACTTATCATTTGAACAATAATCAGGCTAATATGACTGAGTTGCATCGCATGCTTCGAGTTGCTGAGGACGGGATGAAGGGTAAAAGTGTACCCTCGGTCAATCAGCCCGTCTTAGCCATTGGAAGTGGCAAAGGAAAGAAAAGGAAGGGCCCTCCTAAGCAAAATTGGAGGGAAAAGGTTCAGGTCGGGTCATCAAGCAATGGCTCGAGAACGAAGTCTTCCCAAATTCCTTGTGTGGCCAACCTCGATGAAGCCAACTGTTTTTACTGCAAAGAGAAGGGCCATTGGAAGAGAAGCTGCCCCAAATACTTGCAGGATGTCAAGGATGGAAAAGTAAAGCTATCGACAGCAGGTATATACACTATCTCTAAAAACTCACCATCTTCTAATTCTTGGGTCCTTGATACAGGATGTGGTTTTCACATTTGTTCTGATCTGCAGGGCCTAAAGGAAAGCAGGGAGGTGGAGCACGGTAGACTAAACCTGATCATGGGAAATAGGAGATCGTCCCCTGTTACCAAGATCGGAGTTTATAGTTTAGTGCTTAGTAGTGATGTTAGATTAGAGTTATTTAATTGTTGCTATTCGCCAGAAATGGCAAGAAACATTATTTCATTTCACGCATTGTTCAGACAAGGATTTCAATTTTCTTTTGATAATAAAATTGGCTCGATTTCTGTTTTCAAAAATGGTATTTTGATTTTTACTGCTTATCCTTGTGATGGTGTGTATGAAACTGTTGAATGTGTTGACAATTTAGGACATAGTGTAAATTATATTGATTCTACTAGTGGTGTAGAAAAGGCATGTCTGTGGCATAGTCGGCTCGGGCACATCAGCAAGAAACGCATCGCCCAACTCCAAAAGGATGGAGTGTTGGAATCATTCGACCTCAGGTCGGATGATGTATGCGAATCCTGTCTGTTGGGCAAGATGACTAAATCACCTTTCAAAGGGTCTTTTGAAAGGGGTGAGGGTCTACTGGACATCATTCACACGGATGTATGTGGTCCATTCAGATCAACCACAAAGGATGGCACGCGGTTCTACGTGACCTTTACCGACGATTTTAGTAGATACATTTATATCTACTTGATCAAGCACAAGTCGGACACCTTTGAAAAGTTCAAAGAGTTCAAGAACGAGGTAGAGAATCAATTAGGCAAGAAGATAAAGATGCTCAGGTCCGACAGAGGCGGAGAGTATCTTAGTATCGAGTTCCTAGACTATCTAAAGGAATGCGGAATAGTTTCGCAGTTGACACCTCCCAGGACACCACAGTTGAACGGTGTTGCAGAGAGGCGCAACCGAACCCTGTTGGACATGGTTCGTTCCATGATGAGTCGAGCTTCACTTCCCATTCACTTCTGGGGGTATGCCTTAGAGACTGCCGCCCATATCCTCAATCTTGTCCCTACTAAAAAGGTTGCTAAAACACCTCATGAAATGTGGACGGGGAAAGTTCCCTCGTTGGCACATATCAAAGTCTGGGGTTGTGAGGCTTTCGTTAGACGAGAGACTCAAGACAAACTCGCAGATAGAAGCGAAAGGTGTTTCTTCATTGGTTATCCCAAACAGTCCTTTGGATATCTATTCTACAGACCGAGCGAGGACGTGGTCTTTGTAGCTAGACGAGCGGTCTTTCGAGAGAGAGAGCTCGTATTCAAAGAGGACAGTGGGAGTACCATTGATCTGGAAGAAATTCAAGAGTCATCAGATGACGCAACCTTAGGAGAAACTAGCAACCAACGTGAAGAAGAAGTTCCTGTTGGTCCGACAGATGTATCCTTACCTCTTAGGCATTCTGGTAGGGTTAGCATGCCACCCGAGTTTTATGGGTTCCATATAACTTCGGATGGGGACATGTTTGTCAGTGATAGGACACTGATAAATTTGGATGAACCAGCTAACTACCAAGAAGCAGTGGCGGGCCCTGAGTCTGCCAAGTGGAAAGAGGCCATGGATAGCGAGATCAAGTCCATGTATGACAATCAAGTTTGGAACTTGGTTGACAACGTACCGGGTCGAAAGACATTCGGGTGCAAATGGATCTTCAAGAAGAAGACCGACATGGACGGAAAGGTACACACTTTCAAGGCAAGACTGGTTGCGAAGGGCTTTACTCAAACCCCAGGGATTGACTATGACGAGACCTTCTCACCAGTAGCCAAGATAAAGTCTATTAGGATTATGCTGGCCATAGCTGCATTTCATGACTATGAAATTTGGCAGATGGACGTCAAAACCGCCTTCCTTAATGGAAAGTTGACTGAGGATGTCTACATGAATCAGCCAGAGGGTTTTGTCGATGCAAAGTATCCTAATAAAGTGTGTAAGCTTGAGAGATCAATCTACGGATTGAAGCAAGCTTCTCGCAGCTGGAATCTTTGCTTCCATGAGAAAGTCAAAGAGTTTGGTTTCTCTAGGAGCGAGGATGAGTCCTGCGTATATGTCAAGGCTAGTGGGAGTATAGTCACCTTTCTGGTGCTGTATGTCGATTACATACTGCTCATGGGAAACGATATTCCAACCTTGCAAGATGTCAAGGCTTGGCTTGGGAAATGTTTCGCCATGAAGGACCTAGGAGAGGCTGCCTATATTCTCGGGATAAGAATATTGAGAGATAGGAAGAAGAGACTAATTGGACTTAGTCAGGGTACATACTTGGAAAAGGTACTGAAAAGGTTTAGTATGGAAAATTCCAAGAAGGGAGAGCTACCTATCCAAAGTAATGCAAAATTGAGTAAGACTCAAAGTCCGAGTACAGACGAAGAAATATCTGAAATGAGTCGGGTACTGAAAAGTTTTCTGCAACTATGAACTAACATTCCTAAGTTCACATGCAACCTATATAGATCTAGGTTTTCTTCTAATTAAACATATAACATATCCTAGAAGGCCAGAATAAATTTAACTAAAAGAATAAAATAAGAAAAACTAACCTTTTAGGATTTCTTTGAAGCAAAGCAGCACAATTGTCCTGCCTCAAATGAAGTCACACCCTAGCTTGAGGCTTTGGCCAAAAATTCCTTTAGAGAGAGTATAAAAGTCGTGGTCCTAGGGTTAGGGAGATTCTCCCTATTTATAGCCTCCATATGGTGATCAGATAATCGTTACAGATAAACCTTTTTGAATTCGAATTAAGATAAACTATTATTTTAATCATTCAAACACCATTTATCTATAGTATATATATATATATTTCGAATATATATATATATATATATATATATATATATATATATATATATATATATATATATATATATATATATATATATATATATATATATCTATATATATTTTCGGCCACCACATGGTCACTAACACTGCCACTTACTCAACTATCGAATAATTACAGTTTTAGTCCCTGCACCTTTAATTAATCAATTTAACTGCCAAATTAATTCCAATTAATTCCAGAAAAATTTCTAATTAATTATTATAGTTTCTAATTAATATATTATCACTTAAATATATTAATAAACTATTTATTTAATTTCTATTGATTTATTAATCACATAATAAATCAATCTTTCTCTCTACCGGACTTTCTGCCAATCCTCCAACTATGAGGGCAACCCAAATGGACTATGCTACTATTAATTAGATAAATACTAATTATTAGTCATGGCTTAGACACCTAATCCAACAGTCTCCCACTTGGATAAGTCTATGACTAAAATTACCAATTTACCCTCTAATTAATTTAGCAACTGTAGCTTCCTAGAAACCGCTGCCGAACTCTGACCTAGTCAGTTCTGTCCAAAGATAAGTGATCAGATGATCCTTCGTCCAACAAGATATTTTCAGACACGAGACATGGATTGAGATCAATCTCTGTCCGATACTCTGTTCCCCGATTTCCGATTCTGCTCATGACTTTAGAACTTCTAATTGAACACATCAATTTAGTCCAGGCTGGCCAGCACTTTAGTCAACTTCAAAATCATCGAGAGGCCTACAGATATCTGTTTCCCATCAGGGTCAAGGAACGAATAAGCTTTGACTCATATGCTTATATCTTTTACCAGTCAAATCATTCACAACAACACGTTTTATAACATCGAGTTACCGATGCGTTTTTGTATTATCAATGAACAACTGCCTTGTAAATTATAACTCATATCTCTCCACTTCAAGATCATAAGATATTACCGTCTCAACATTGCTTGTGATATAATCCATGAAGTAATCTATTGAGCGTGGGTTTATCCAATACTCAAATCTCTATTTCTAAGTACTCATGAATGTTGTAGCAATCCTATTGCTATGTCTAACTCCTTAGACAGTCTACAAACCAATTCATGACAGTCTTGATTCAATACTTACTTCCCAAAGTATGAGCGACTGTGGACCTATCTGAATAATTAAATTATTCGGGAAGTAAAACATGCAAAAGTGAAACATAAAGATCTGACTGGCAGCTACTCCTGCTTATTACCAAGTCTCCACAAGGTAATCACCAAGTCTGGTCTTGTCATAAACTATTATCGGTTTCAAAAATTTCTTTTAAACTTTCAATTCTAATTTTACATCTATGTCTTTATGAACCTTACACTCTTTCTATGTATCCAAAGTATCTTATACTTGTACACTCTATTGCAGATGATCCAATCGGATGCTCATCCGATAACATCTCAATATGTTATCCTATCAATTTCTCTCCTAACTCCATTCTGGTAAAGTGTATTGTGACTTCCTATGGTTCTGGGGTCTTTAGTCTACTTGACTGCACCCTAAGACTATTTTGAGGTGTTATGATGTGCCGGTGACCCACACGCGCTCCATCAGAATACCAACGAGATTCTTTAACCATGAAGTCCATTAACATCATGTCCTGATGTTAATAATTACCACTTTGAAAATCTTTCAAATTAATACTATCACTTTCACCCTAATCATTTCCTAATGAATTCTCACTTTAGTCCATCCAGTATTCCCAGCCAGGCAATGTCCTGAATCCAACTTACTATACCCTAAGCATTAAGTTATCAGGACATGTTCATGACTTTATGATCGATCCAAAACTTGTGGAACCCGATCTAATCCTATTCCAAACCCTTTCGGAATCCAAGGATTATTTATAATCCTTTGTGTCATGATTTTCGAAAAACTATTTTCCTTTCGGAGACTTTTCTCGTGCATCTTGAATCTTATCAAGATCATGCTTACAATGGCTAGGTCTATGCTGGTGATTTCATCTTTCCAATAGATGACTGTGAATTACATGAGTATGTTGCACCTTCTTTATTTCTTTCATGCCAAGTCATCACACTTTGCAATGACAAGAAAAACTTTTCCTAAGTCTATGCATCTTGAATCTCATCAAGATCATCTTGGCAGAATCTGGATCTATCTCATAGACATTTACAACCACCTGAGTATGTCGTATTTCTATTAAGGCTTTCATAGCGATCCGTCTTTTAACACCAAGTCATTACACTTCGTAATGAAAAGAGACGTTTCCTAGAACCATTATTTATCCCACATGTGGGGATAGTGGATAACGACGACTCCCACTGGCTTTGACACGATTATAGGCTATTCACAAAATCCAGAACTTATGGCACATTTTGAGAATCTAAACCTTTCTGACATTTTAATGGAAATCTTTCAGCCCTTTCTCAAAATCCAATCCTATGGCATATTTTGAGAATCTGAATATCCTTTCTTGCGAGATGCCCGTGGGACGAAACCCGGGACTATTCACCTTTGTACCGGGACTCTCTTTGTGAGTCTCTATTAGTGTGCCGGTGATCCACACGTTCTCCACTAACGATTCACAATGTACCGTACAGTATTCTTTCAGATTCCATCCTCTATTGAGATTACTTCTCCCGGAATCAATTACTTGACTCTAAGTATCGTCTCACTCAACCAGATGTTCTGAAGGTATGTATTTGTCCGTGTTGCTTTCTTTTGATGATTAAGTTGCTCCCACTGGTTTTTAGACCAGGTGTAGAATCAATCAAATTTTTCACATAGACTGTGTCTCGCCCTGAGGTTCTCTTGTTTGGTAGCAACCGGGCTCACCAATGCTTCCCAATAGTCGGATTGTGAATCCGTACTAACTATAGTGTTTTACCACCAATCGGTGTGTCACCCCAATCATAGCTACTTATGATGGTGATCAATACTACTGGTCAAGAGAAGATTATGTCAGTTGTAGAACAGAAATCTGATTTCTGCTCCAAGCCTAGTGATGACTAAAGGTTCTTCCACTTGGCTAATCCTGAACTCATTCAGGACTGTCCCAACTCCCACTGTTTCCTTAAAACATGAGTTCTTTCTAAAAGAGCTATTCTTTTAGAGTTACTGTGGGATAGCCAACGAAACGACATTGCTGATCAGGTTCAGGCTAGTCATGAGGTTCAGACGAACACTACAGGACCCTGGAGTTTCAATGTACAAGTAGGATAATCCCAGCTTTACATATCAGACAGTGTCTGCAAGACCTACTTAGTCTAGGATGTTGTCGGAATATGGTTTATATAGACTGACTGGTATAGAGTTCAACTTATTTAAAACTAATTTGCAATGTATCTCATATATCGAGGATCGAACTATTTCGACCTATGCTCCATTATCTTCCTCAAGACACATTATAACCATTAATTCTCTTGGAAGAGAATGAACTATGAAACCTTTTTCTCAGTTTATGTTATCCCTCAGGTTCTGTGAAACTTGTACTTCCTTTGAAGTCCTTGGACTTTTCAAGGTTTCAATTCAATTGCTTATCCTGATAAGCAATGTCATATTCATTATATCAAATGATGAATATTGCGAAGTACAAACAATTGTGTTCTATGTCTTTTACATATCTATGTAGACTAATGACTTTGTTAACTTTGTTCAAGACTTGCAATCTTCAGTTGACTCTAAGTCAACTGATTCCAAAATCCTATCCTCTGGATCTTTGGGTGATTCATTTCTTGCCACATATGCTTTGTCAATAACTCAATCATCATCTGACTCTGAGTCAGATGATTCCAAAGTCCTGTACAACTGGACCTTTGGTTGATTCATTTCTTGACACATTAAGAAGTCAATTCATCAAGCGACTCTAAGTCAAATGATTCCAAGGTCCTGTCCAACTGGACCTATGGTTGAATTGATTCTTATAACATTTGTATTAACAATCATAAATGACACAATTCTTGAATCCAAACACTTTGGATGCATCAACATTCAAGTTATTACTAATCATACATTCAACACATTCATATAACATTTCAAGGATAATTTCAGACAACAGGTGTTAAAAGAAAATATGACAATTTTATTAAAAATAAAATCCTTGAACAATGTAATAGATAATGTCAAAAATGTATCTAAAGACTAATAACAATATTTAATATCTATCTAAACTTCAAAACTGCACGAGCTGGAGATCCAATCCAAATGTGCTCCTATGCGACAGAGTCCCGTGCCTTCTTGATTCCCTGCATACAAACCAAAATGCGACTGTCACATTATGTATCAAGAAATCTTGGAACAGGAGTTTTGAGGTTTTTCGATATACCTGAGCTTTCAAAAGAGTTGGAGCGTCTTCCAATCTTTCCGTGACTGTATCCGATTTTGCGGATTCCCAGTTTGAGACATGTCTAGTCGATCTCGACCGTTTCTTGTTACGTCTCTTCACTGGACTTAATCCAGAAGTAGCTGAGCCATTGGAGCTATGCCTGTCCAAGAGTGACTCGTATAAAGTCAACAGTGGACGCATTTCCATGAGGGTCTTTTTCTGGTCTTCCTTTCTATACGTCTGAATGAACAGATCGTACTCATTTGTCAGCGAAGCGAGCAGGATGTTAACACTCTCCTCCTGACTTATGGGATGACCAAGTTTATATAACTCGCCTATGTACCCTTCAATCTGAAGAACATGCGACTTGATGCTACTTCCTCCCTTTAGCTTGCACTCTGCAAGTCTTATGAGGATTCTAGCTCGTTCCTCTTCAACTGGTTTTTGGAACCTTTCCTCCACCAGTTGCATCAACTCATATGGCCCTAAGGATTCAAAATCCTTGCGGAACTCGGGGTCAATGGTTGATAGCATGAGGTCACGAATCTCTTCGGATTCATCATAGGGACCTTTTATGATGACTTGTTCCGGTGGAACTGGGATCGGATACTCGGTGAGATGTAGCTTGCCAGCAATGCCGAGACCCAGTCTCCAATTGCGAAGCCATTCTTTACAGTTGAGGCCAGTCAGCCTTTCCATATTAAGCAGGTGCATTCTGATGCTTTCATAAATGGGTGAAGGAGGAGAAGGAGGAGAATTGACACTTGACATCTATAAAAGAAATAGAATTTATTAGTTTAACTGTTCCTTTTAAATAATTACCCAATATATTATTTATTAAGGCTAGGATCCAAAATACCCCAACTATGGTGTGAAGAGGGATGCCGTAATCACAACATAATGGTCATTAAGGTAGATAAACACTTATCAATTTCATCTTATGAAATTCCTAGTTCTGATGAGATTCATTAAACTTTTAAATGGCATGTTTAATCTCGGATGTGCCCCACTGTTTGTGACTGGGATGCCGAGGATCACAAACTGGATGTGAATAACCATGCAAATTAGCTTGGTACTCTCGGGTTAATTATCATCTCTAATTGATGTGCCGGTAAACCACACACGCTCCATCAATAATGATAATACCCGGGAAACCCATTGCAACTCTTTATGAACCCCTATTGGCGTGCCGGTAAACCACACACGCTCCACCAATGTTTCATAAAGTGCAATGTGCAATTTCATGGATTAGCACCAATTCACATTTTCCTAAAGTAACTAGATATGGGATTTTATTAAGTGTTCTATTACTTTGAATCATTAACTTTTAGTGATTATTAGGTGGTCCTATCATACATGTTCGGCTAACGACCCTCCACTGATCAGGCGAGCGGTGGGCGAGAGTGTTCACCCATTAGACCGCCATTTTATAGGCAGTCTCCTTATACCCACTTTATAGACCAGCTTCGTGAATGAGGCCTACTAATGATTTGACTTAACCATAATAATCTTATACATATAATAATAACTCCCTAATTATAATATATATAAGATGTAATTTTTTAAACCATTTAAAAAATTGTTTCTGGTTTATCTTTTAATTTATTGCCAATTTAAACTATTAAATTTCAAATTAAATTAAACCTTAAAATGGATTTTTAATTATCTTTTAATTAACCAATTAATTAAATTAATTAAATTTGATATTTTAAACATTTTAAAATATTTTAGGATTTATCTATTTAATTTTCGCCAATTTAAAGCAATTAAATTTTAAATTAAATTAAATCCTTGAATTATCTTTTAATTACCAATTAATTAAATTAATTCAAAAGTAGATAGGTTTATCAAATTAATTAAAACATATCCTTACCCCCTAATTTTCGATTTTTAGGATAAAGGGTTTTAAGGTTTATCTTTTAAACAATTTAAAGTTACCAAAAATAGAATACCTTCTAACCTAATCCACAAAAAATCGCCAAATCATAGGGGAGGGGCTAGGGTTTCTAAAACAAACCCTAAATTTCGAAATTGGCCACATTAGGGTTTATAAACAATTAAACCCTAATTTTCAGGAAAGCAGTTATAGCAATTTAACAAGAAAACACACCAAATAGCTCTGATACCACTGAAAGGTTTTCTGCAACTATGAACTAACATTCCTAAGTTCACATGCAACCTATATAGATCTAGGTTTTCTTCTAATTAAACATATAACATATCCTAGAAGGCCAGAATAAATTTAACTAAAATAATAAAATAAGAAAAACTAACCTTTTAGGATTTCTTTGAAGCAAAGCAGCACAATTGTCCTGCCTCAAATGAAGTCACACCCTAGCTTGAGGCTTTGGCCAAAAATTCCTTTAGAGAGAGTATAAAAGTCGTGGTCCTAGGGTTAGGGAGATTCTCCATATTTATAGCCTCCATATGGTGATCAGATAATCGTTACAGATAAACCTTTTTGAATTCGAATTAAGATAAACTATTATTTTAATCATTCAAACACCATTTATCTATAGTATATATATATATATATATATATATATATATATATATATATATATATATATATATATTTTCGGCCACCACATGGTCACTAACACTGCCACTTACTCAACTATCGAATAATTACAGTTTTAGTCCCTGCACCTTTAATTAATCAATTTAACTGCCAAATTAATTCCAGAAAAATTTCTAATTAATTATTATAGTTTCTAATTAATATATTATCACTTAAATATATTAATAAACTATTTATTTAATTTCTATTGATTTATTAATCACATAATAAATCAATCTTTCTCTCTACCGGACTTTCTGCCAATCCTCCAACTATGAGGGCAACCCAAATGGACTATGCTACTATTAATTAGATAAATACTAATTATTAGTCATGGCTTAGACACCTAATCCAACACCTTACGCTTCGGCTGTGGGGTCGATCATGTACGCTATGACGTGTACTCGTCCTGACGTGGCCTTTGCTTTAAGCATGGTCAGTCGATACCAGGGAAACCCTGGAAGGGCGCATTGGATAGCTGTAAAGAATATACTCAAGTATCTGCGAAGGACAAAGGACATGGTGTTAGTCCTTGGAGGCAGTGATACATTGAGAGTTGAAGGATATACGGATGCCAGCTTTCAGACGGATAGAGACAGTGGTCGGTCTCAGTCTGGCTCGGTATTCCTTCTGAACGGAGGAGCGGTAACTTGGAAAAGTTCCAAGCAAGATACGGTGGCTGATTCTACATGTGAATCAGAGTATATAGCAGCAAGTGAAGCGTCAAAGGAAGCGGCTTGGCTGAAGAACTTCATCGGTGACCTTGGAGTAGTCCCGAGTATTCAGGAGCCCGTGGAACTGTTCTGCGATAACGAAGGTGCGGTCGCCTTGACAAAGGAACCGCGAGACCATGGAAAGTCCAGACATATCGATAGAAAGTACCACTACATAAGGCATAAAGTAGAAGAAGGTCACCTCGTGGTAAAGAGGGTATCATCGGAAGATAATCCTGCAGATCCCTTGACAAAGGCTCTGAGTAGGATTAAGCATAATCAGCATGCTAGGAGCATTGGACTAAAATGGTTGGCCAACCGGGACTAAATTGGTAGTCTAATAGTCATATGCAAATCGGATATCGAGAAACAGTGAGTCAGACCGGGATTGACTTTAATCCATGTCTTGAGTCTGAAAATATCTTGTTGGACGGAGGATCATCTGATCACTTATCTATGGACAGAACTGATTAGATCAGATTTTGGCAGCGGTTTCTAGGAAGCTAAAAGTGCTGGTTAATTAGAGGTTAAATTGGTAATTATAGTCATAGACTTATCCAAGTGGGAGACTGTTGGATTAGGTGTCTAAGCCATGACTAATAATTAGTATTTACCTAATTAATAGTAGCATAGTCCATTTGGGTTGCCCTCATGGCTGGAGGTTTGTTGGAAAGTTAAGTAGAGAGAAAGGGTTGATTTATTATATGACTAATAAATCAAGATATTGTTTGTTAATATATTATGGAGATAATATATTAATTAGAAATAATATTATTTTGATTAATAATTAATCAGAAATTAATTGGATTAATTTCTGTGGCATTAATTGGATTAATCAGGAGGTCGGGGATTAAAGTCGTACAAATTCAATAGTTGAATTGCGGCGCGCGGCGCGCAAATGACTTAGCCGCGGCGCGCGTACAAATAATCCGGAAAATGGGCTGCGGCTAGGGTTTCTAGCTTGGCCATTTGGTTCCCTATAAATAGGGAGCCCTAGACCTCATTATCAGTTGCTCATTCTATTATTTCTCTCTGGAATTTCGATCCATAATCCTCTCGGCTTGGGTGTGATCTCATTTGAGGCAGGATAATTTTGCTGCTCAGCTTCCAGAAAAATCTAAAAGGTTGGTTTTTCCTAATGTTATTCTTTTAGTTAATTTTCTTATGGCCTTTAGGTTTTTGTTATATGTTCAATTAGAAGAAAACATAGATCCTCATAGGTTGCATGTGAACTCAGGTTATTTAGTTCATGGATTGCTTAAAACCTTTCACAAGGATATTTTGGTTTTATAAAATGTTGATTTTCTTTTAATACATATTTGTTTAAATTATCCTTGAAATGTTGTATGAGTATGTTAATTGCATGAATGGCAATAACTTGAATGTTGATACATCCAAAGTGTTTGGATTCATGAATTGTGTCCTTTATGATTCTTAAAGTAAATTTTATAAAGATCAATTCAACCAAAGGTCCAGTTGGATAGGACTTTGGAATCATTTGACTTAGAGTCACATGATGAATTGAGTTCTTAATAAAATCATTTGTGGCAAGAAATAAATCACCCAAAGATCCAGTGGATAGGATTTTGAAATCAGTTGACTTAGAGTCAGGTGATGATTGCATATCTTGAACAAAATTAACAAAGTCATAAATTTACATAGAGATGTAAAAGACATTAAGATTATGAGCAACAGACACATCAGTTACTGTGTATTGCTCGAATCTTCGAAAAGAACATAATTAGTTATACTTCACGATATTTGTCAATTAGTATGACGAATATGGCTTCGCTTATCAGAATAAGTGATTGAATTGAAACCTTGAACAGTTCAAGAACATCAAATGAAGTATACGATCAACAAGAATTTGAGTGACAACATAAACTGAGAAAATGTTTCACAGTATATCCTCTTCTAAGGACATCAATGGTTATAATGTGTCTTAGGGAAGATGATGGAGCCTTGGTCGAAATAGTTCGATCCTCGATGTATGAGATACATCTTTAATTAGTTTCCGATGAATTAAATATTCAACCAGTCAGACCATAGAAACCATAGTCCGACCACATCTTAGACTAAGTAGGTTATGCATACACTGTCTGAAATGTAAAGTTGGGATCGTCCCACTTGTACATAGAAAGTCCAGGGTGATGTAGCGTTGTTCCAAACCTCGTAACTAGCCTGACCTGATCAGCAATATCGTTTCATTAGCTATCCTGCTATTGCTATACCTGTGAAAGAAGAGCTTTTTTAGAAAGGACTCATGTTCTAAGGAAACAGTGGGAGTTAGGACAGTCCTGAATGAGTTCAGGATTAGCCAAGTGAAAGAACCTTTAGTCATCACTAGGCTTTGAGCAGGAATCAGATTTTTGTTAAACCTGACATACTCTTCTCTTAACTAGTAGTATTGGTCACCGTCATAAGGTGTTATGATCAGGGTGACATATCGATTAGTGGTAAAACACTAAAGTTGGTACGGATTAGCAATCCGACTACTTGGAAGCATTGGTGAGCCCGGTTGCTACCAAATAAGAGAACCTTAGGGCGAGACATAGTCTATGTGGAAATTTGATTGATTCTACACCTGGTCTAAAAACCAGTGGGAGTAATTGAATCATCAAAAGAAAGCAACATGGATAGAAATGTACTTTTAGAACATCTGGTTGAGTGAGACGATACTGAGAGTCAAGTAATTGATTCCGGTAGAAGCACTCTCAATAGAAGATGAAATCCGAGAGGAAACTGTGTGGCACATTGTGAGTTGTTAGTGGAGCGCGTGTGGATTACCGGCACACTAATAGGGACTCACAAAGAGCATGCAAATACAGAAGGTACGTGGCCCCGGGATTCATCCAACGGGCACCTCTCAAGAAAGGATATTCAGATTCTCAAAATGTGCCAAAAAGTTTGGATTTTGTGAATAGCCTGAAAGATTCCCATAACTATGTCAGAAAGGTTTCGAATTCTCAAAATGTGCCAAAAGGTTTGGATTTTGTGAATAGTCTGAAAGAGTCAAAGCCAGTGGGAGTATCGTTGTTATCTGCCTATGAGTGTATGTTGGTTACATATTGTTTCTAGGATACATCTCTTATCATTACAAAGTGTAATGATTTGACAATAAGAGATGGTTCATTATGAAAAACTTAATAGAGATACAGCGTACTCAAGTGGGTGTGAACATCTATGAGATAGATTAAAACTCTGCCAACATGATCTTGATAAGATTCAAGATGCATAGCCACAGGAAAAGAGTTTCCTATTATTACAAAGTGTGATGACTTGACATGAGAGATATAAAGAAGGTGCAACATACTCACGTAGTTTACAGACATCTATCGGATAGATGAAAACGTTAGTATAGACCTAGCCATTGTAAGCATGATCTTGATAAGATTCAAGATACATGAGAAAGAGTCTCCGAAAGGAAATAGTTTTCTCGAAAGTCATGACACATATAATCTCTAGATTCCGAAAGGGTTTGGAATAAGATTAGATCGAGTTCCACGAGCTTTTTGGATCGATCAGAAGTGTCATGAACATGTCCTGGTGACTTAATGCTTGGAGCATAGTAAGTTGGATAGGATATAGTATGGCTGGGAATACTGGATGGATTTTTGAACACACGTGAGAAATCATTGGGAAATGGTTGGGGTGAATGTGGTAATAATAATTTGAAAGGAGTTTCAAATCGGTAATTATTAATATCAGGACGTGGTGCTTAAGGACTTCATGGTTAAAGAGTTACATTGGTATTCTGATGGAGCGTGTGTGGTTCACCGGCACATCATAACACCTCGAAATAGTCTTAGGGTGTAGTTATGTAGACTAAAGACCCCGAGAACCATGGGAAGTCGCAGCACACATCACCAGAATGGAGTCGTAAGGGAGAAAGACAGAATGGAAAAAATTGAGATATCGTCGGAAGAGTATCCGATTGGATTATCTGCAATGAAGTGTATCAGTGTAAGACACTTTTGAATACATAGAAATAGTGAAAAGTTCATGTAGACATAGATATAAAACTTGAATTGAAAGTTTAAAAGAAATCTAGAAACCGACAATAGTTGTATGACAAGATCCGACTTGGTGATTACCTCGTGGAGACTTGGTAATAAGCAGGAGTAGCTGCCAGACAGATCTTTATGTTTTGCTTTCGCATGTTTTACTTCCCGGATAATTTAATTATTCAGAAGGTCCACAGTCGCTCATACTTCGGGAAGTAAGCATTGAATCAAGACTATCATGAATTGGATTGTAGACTGTCTAAGGAGTTAGCCATAGCAACACGATTGCTACAACGTTCATGAGTACTTAGAAATAGAGATTTGAGTATTGGATAAACCCACGCTCAAAGAATTGCTTCATGGGTTATATAACGAGCAATTTTGAGATGATAATATATTATGGTCTTGAAGCGGAGACATATGAGTTGAAATTTGCAAGTCGGTTGTGCATTGATAGTGCGTAAACGCATTGGTAACTCGATGTTATAAAACGTATTGTTGTGCGCGATTTTAATGAGTAAAAGACACAAGCATATGAGTCGAAGCTTATTCGTTCCTTGACCCTGGTGGGAAACAGATATCCGTAGGCCTCTCGATGTTTTCAAAGTTGACTAAAGTGCTGGCCAGCCAGGATTAAATTGAAGTGTTCAATTAGAAGTCTTATGTCATATGCAAATCAGAAATCGTGAAACATAGTATCGGACAGAGATTGATCACAATCCATGTCTCATGTCCGAAAATATCTTGTTGGACGGAGGATCATATGATCACTTATCTATGGACAGAACTGACTCAGTCAGAGTTCGGTAGCAGTTTCTAGGAAGCTACAATTTGCTGATTAATTAGAGGTTAAATTAGTAATTATAGTCATAGACTTATCCAAGTGGGAGACTGTTGGATTAGGTGTCTAAGTCATGACTAATAATTTGTATTTACCTAATTAATAATAGCAAAGTCCATTTGGGTTGCCCTCATAGCTGGAGGTTTGGTAGAAAATCGATGAGAGAGAAAGATTGATTTATTATATTATTAATAAATCAATAGAAATAGAATAAATAGTTTATTAATATATTAAAGTGATAATATATTAATTAGAAACTATATTAATTAATTAGAAATTAATCTGCAATTAACTTGATTTAATTTGGTGATTAATTTAATTAATTAAAGGTACATGGGCTGAATTGTAATTATTCAATAGTTGAGTAAGTGACAATTATGGTAGTTTAAGTGGCCAACGAAATTATGGAGGGATTATCCATAATTTCGATTATTATATGTTAGGATAAATAGATTTGAATTGATAGATAAAGGTTTATCTTATTTAAATTCAAAAAGGTTTATCTCTAAAGGATTATATGCTGGCCAAATGGAAACTATAAATAGGGGTCCTGGGGAACCCTTTTTTGCGCCTCATTCTACTCATTTTCTCTCTAGAATTTCGTGACCTATCCCTCTGGCTCCCTGGGTGTGATCTCATTTGAGGCAGGACACCTGTGCTGCTTAGCTTACAAGAAAACCTAAAGGTTAGTTTTTCTGATTAATTTCTTTTAGAAATTTTCTGTTGGCCTTAGGAAATTTATTATATGTTCAAAGTTAGAAAACATAGATCCAATCTAGGTTGCATGTGAACTTAGGGTTTTAGTTCATAGATTTGCATAAAACCTTTCAAAGTCTTGCAACTAAAAGGATGTAACTATGAGACGAGTGTAAAGTCTCCAAGCTGGTGAAAAGCCTTTAATTCCACTAGTGTGATAATACAAGGTTGGTGAAAAACCCTAATATCTACTAATTATATCCTTTGATCTATGGATTCCATAAATGGATGTTTACATATTACTGGTGTTTTATTATGTTGGTAATTATGTACTTATGGTGAAATATTACTTGTTGCCTTGTATATTACTCACTAAACATACAACTTATGTATTTTTTGGTGAATGACACAGGACCAGTAACAGGCGATTCAAAAGGTATGAGGGTCCAAATACTACGTAGCTTTTGCATTTTTATGATGTTTTGTATACCTGGCTAGATCACGGGACTTATATTTTGTATATTTTGTACATGATCTTTTGATCTAACTTGTATAGCCGATGTTGATATTAATGTACACCGTATACATAATGTATGGGTGTTTTTTTGTTGAAAATTTTGGGTGTACACTGTTTTAAATAGTCGGGTGTTACAAGGAGGTATCAGAGTCGTGGTTTAAGTGAACTAGACCATGAATGTCAATTACTAGACTTAGACCATGACAAAGAGTGTGAATATATGCTTAATTAATGGTGTAAAAACAGTAAATAACTTATTGCTTTCATATAATTGATATTGGTGAACTCGCATACTTTTTAGACTTTTCTAATTAAGATGGTGAATACTCGAAGTAACTGTAGTAGGGTGGATTGCGGGGAGCCCGATCAAGGTCTCACGTTCAATGCGTAGACCGATAGGTGATATGTCACCGCTGAAGACTTCGGCAAACCTCTGTGAGACTTTTGAGGAGGCGGTGGAACGAACTATACAACAGATATTACCTATTATTGTACACCCATAGTTAGAGGGATAGGATGATAATGGGGAAACCATGAAAAACGAGGGGGTCAGAAAAAGATCCATTGTACTTAGAAGAACTTAATCGATTGCAAGCCCATGGGTTTTTATGGTACTGAGGGTCCGATTGCAGCCATGACTTAGCTAACTCACACAAAGAGAATATTTCCGTCCAATAAATGTGTCAAGGAAGACAAGGTGGAGTTTGTTGGATCTACATGCTCAAGCATCATTTTAGAATGATATTTGCCATTAACATGTGATCCTATAGGGACCTTAAGCAAGTTGGCACATATTGAATATATTTATTATTAATATGATTCTTAATAAATAATCAACTATTGTATTTAATTTGGAGATAATTATTATTTTATGAAAATAATAAACCAATAGAGAATAAACTAGTTATTATATCATACAATACGATTTAATAAGTCATGTACAAGTTTTTTGACATTTTGGTTTCTACTCAACTTTCTAGTTACATGAGTACATCTAGTTTGCGAAACTAGATTATTTATCTATCTTGTTGGCCAAGTAGTCAAAGGGATGGGAAGGTTGTTTGCCAACCTCCTTCTTACACAACCCATGCTTCTTACATGCCATCACTTAGCATTTATTAGAGGTATGGGTCTTAGATTTTATATGTGGGTATATAAGAAAGTGTAAGACCAAAAAACTAACTAGTTTTTTCTCATTTCAATACTAAAATTCGTCCATGTCATTCTCTCATCCCTTATTGCATGTCTTTTGAAGTCTTTTGTAAGTGTAAGTGGTGTAGAAGTGCTTCTCCTTTAGTGTAATTGTGTTAAGCGCTTAAAGGCTTAAGAAGTCACAAATACAAAAGGGAACTAGCATTCCTAATGACTTACTCTTGTTGGTGGATACATTATAGAGGAACTCTCATTTGGATTCTCTTGCCATCTTCATCAACTCCTCAAAACCAAGTGGGATCAAAGTCTTCAAAGGTTGTCTTATTACATCATATGGTTGTGAAAATATTTCTATATTATGTAATTGGATCTTCTTGGTGGTTTTGTTAAAATGATATTAAAATAATAGTTATTTTAAAACTGCTTCCATTTGCCGCTTAAAATTGTTTTACGCAAAATGATCGTTTTTAGCTTATCAAAACCTATCGGTGGTATCAGAGCCATGTTTTACATGTTAGAAAGATTTATTTTAATGTTTGATAACCTTTTGTTTTGGAAAATATGTTTGGTATTTCTTTTGGTAAAGAAATTACCAAATATATATTATTTGGCGACTCGTAGTTTTATAACTGTTATATTTTATGCAACCAATTTTTCCATGCATTTGGTTGTATAAAGTTGCCTTACAAAAACAAAGTGTTTGTTTATATATTTCAGATGATGATGTTGTTTATAATCAAGCCATAAGGACCATTGTGCTGTGTTTGGTGTACATTTATTTATTAATGAGATGTAATAGATAAGAGAAATTGTATTTCTTCCTAATTTTTATTCATACTCATGTTCCTACCCATGTGAAATTGTGACATGTGTCTTAAAATATTATTTATTTTAATAAATATGACACTTGTCATAATTTCACATGGATAGGAACATGTGTAGGAATAAAAAGTAGGAAGAAATACAATTTCTCAATAGATAAATATGTATTTTTCATTTGGATGTAATAAATTAGTTAGACTAGTTTTATTCAATTTTACCAAATGTAACAAGATGAAGAAATTACCATCTTTGGAATAGTTATCATGTCTCAACCGCTTAAGATTATAATCCCAACCATGAGTTTCTACTCTTGGTTTGGGCTTAATTGTAGTGTTAATGATTTAAGAGTCATTACTCCACAACACATGGTCCCTTGAAGTTCTTTTGCAAGAAAGAGTTGTCTTGACAAGTGGGAGCTTGAAGACCTTTTGAAGTGTCCATTAAGTCCTTTAGAAACGACTTAATAATTCTTGTGATGACTCACAAAAATTATTCTAGAAAATGGCTTGATTTATACATTTTTATGCATGCTTGTGATGTTTATTATATGCTACGTTTTATGTATGGAAATGGTTTCCACATGTTAAATAACATTTTATCATAAATTAACATCATTTGAAGTTTGAGAAATAAATATTTAAAATGTAACGTAAGACGTTTACAAATGAGTTTTTTATTAAAGTGATTTTAAAATATTTAAAATCGAGTTTTTCTTGAAAATGGTTTTGATTGTAAAACTTCTAATAGTCAACTCTAAAATATTTAAAATAGTTTAAAATATGTTTAAACTAAATCTAAACTCCATGTCTTTTATAATAAATAAGAGTTTTATTAAAAAGACTAAAAATCGTTTTGTAGCATTATAACGTCAAACTGTAATACTAGGTATTATTTTCACGTCAAACCTTAATATATGATATTAGTTTAACGCTTTGTGTTGATATTATGTTTTATGCATTCTAAATATGATTTAGAACATAATTATCATCATTTAGTTTTGGTTTATCAAAATATGACCTTCTTAAACATAAGACATATAAAATGAGTTTTATAAAATAAAATGAGTTTTATTCTACAATTTTACGAGATCATAAGATTTTGATTATGTAAAGGATATTTAAATAGTGTTTTTTAAAACTCATCCAAAACTCCAAGTCTTAACTAATAAAATAAAGTTTTGTTAAAAGACCATTGGTAAAGTATAAGTTTACAAGATTTTTGAGTTGTACATGATTCCTGGTGGAAGCATCATTGTGATGCTGAAGATGTATCTGACATCATACTCGGAAAACTTTCTCTTGACTTTCAGAAAGTCTTGAAAAACTTAGAAGCATATAAGATGTTTTGTCATGTTAACGGATATACCTTCAGAACTGTGGAACCTGATTCAAGCCAATTCTAGCATTAGTATAATGCAAAGCTGAAGAGAGTCACACTGTAAGCTCTAAGAGATCCGTTGTTCAGGGAAAGGAAACCTTTGATCCTAATAAATTAAAAAGGTCCCATAAAGATGGATCTTGTTTCCATTATAAAGAAACATGACATTGGAAGAGGAACTGCCCCTCTTATCTGAAAAATATTGGTCAGAGCAGTAATTCAGGTATCTATGAGATATAACTTATACTTTTCTAATAACACTCAAGTATTTGATACTTTTTGTTAATCTAATATTTGTAAATGTCTACAAATGTTTTAGAAAATTGAGCAACTAAGAACAAGAAAGTTGGAACGTCACTTTTGAAGTTCATTATTTATGATATGATCATAAAATACTTGCAATGTAAAACATTGTTTGTTTTGAACAATATATGTTTTGATCTAGTCTATCTAAATTTATGTCTCAGTTAATTGATTATTTATTTAATTGTTTTTTCATAACGATCACATTCATATTCTGAAATGATTATTCTTATTTCGAGAACTAGATCTCTTAATAGAATAATGAGGTAAATATCAATGGTTTTCTGATTGATTATTCCATTAGGGAGGGGTCTTTTTTATTCCCTCATGGAATAGAATGATATATAATACAATTAAATTATTTTTTCTTATAATATTCAATAAATATTAACTTTTTTAAAATTTCTAAACTTTATTTATTTTTTTTAATTAAATAATTTTTTATCGTATTTATATTTTAGTATTTTATGGTATATTGTTCTCTTTTTGCAACTTTTTTTTCTTATTTTTTTTTTCAAATATTCGCAGAACATATGATATGTATTTTGAATGAAATGAAATAAAATAAATTATTTAAGGGAGAATTTTATATATACGAATCTGCATTTGGCCAAACATATTCACGAAAAAGGTTATGTATATTATTCACTTTATACGAATCCGTATTCGGCCAAACATATTCACCTAAATAGTACCTGTCATATGTTTATACGGTTGCAAGCCCTCTAATGGTTCCTGGTTCTTACGAGATGTAGGGACGTGTAAACCAGGTTCTGTCTCCGGGTGCTTAACTTGCTTACAAAAGCACATCGATTTAAGTATTTCCAAATACTTCAACTCCGTTTGTTGCAGGACATTTTCATCCTTTACCACCACTATTCCTGACCCTAGCCAAATCGAAAAGGTACTTCCAATAACACCCAATTCTTGTATAAGCATATCGATTTAAGCTTCAAATTAGGGGAAATTATGAAAATTAAGTGTTAGAAGTTTTTTTTACAAAGCAGTGAATGTGAGAAGGAGAGTGATAACCGAGATGTTTCCAATAGGAAGACACAACATTTGTATTCCACCAAAGAAAAAGGGGGTATTTCTGTCACCTTAGAGTGTTTCAATAATTAGAATGATTTAAATTACAAAAAATATTTTAAAAAGTTTAAAAATATTAAAAAATGAAAATTGGGCATATATGATATTTTGAAAATGTATTTAGGGTATATATGATATTTAGAATTTATGTAGGATAAATATGCTTATTTTATATTTATTTAGGGTATATATGAAATTCTCCCTTTATTTAAAGATAAATCTTTATTAACAATAAAATATTTTATAAAATAACATTATTTTCTTTATTATCAAATTTACCGTATTCCCATTTTTTATATATAAAAAAAATATTATGTTTAAATGACTTATTTCATTTTTTCGAGCCAACTAAACATGACAATGAAATGTAATGTCTCATTTCATTACCATGTTCATTCTATTCGTTTATTCCATTTATTCATGATTTTATTCTGTCGTACCAAACACACCTTTAAGGAATATGATTCCTTCTTTTTGGTTTTATTCCAGGATGAGTTTTTTCATTCCCTCAAAGAATGGAATGGTGTATAATAAAATTAAATTACTTTTATTTATATAATTTTCAATAAAAATATTTTAAAACATTTTAAAACTTCATTGAAAAGATTTATATAATAAATAAACATTTTCTAATATATATATATATATATATATATATATATATATATATATATATATATATATATATATATATATATATATATATAGATTATTTTAGATATGTCGCTCTTTTTATTTTGCAACTTTTTTGAAGTTATAGATAATTCTTGTTTAACTATATGCAGAGCATATATTATGTACTTTGAACGAAATAAAATATGTTTATAGGTATTTCATTTAACTATATATATTTATTTAATAGAATTTAATTTTATAAAATAACATTTATTTTTATATATTATGTAATTTGAACGAAATAAAATATGTTTACATGTATTTTATTTAACTATTTATATATTTATTTAATAGAATTTAATTTTATAAAATAACATTTATTTATTTATTATCAAATTTACTTTATTTAATGTTCTTTCTATATATTAATAACAAACATTATTTTTGAATGACTTATTTTATTATTTCCAACCAACCGAACACGACAATAAAATCTAATGTTTCTAACCAACTAATCATGATAATAAAATCTAATTATTCATTTTATTATTGTGCTCATCTTATTACCTTGGGGAAATGACTTATTAGGGTAACTAACTAGTTGATTTGTTCACGTTTAGTCACTTTTTTTTCGTGCTTTATTTGCCATTGAACTATCTATTTTGTTCATGATACATCCTTACGACCTGTAATAGCATGTTACAGCCTAATTGACATCTATTTTGTTCACATTTGGTCACTTTCCTTTTTTATTCGTGCTTTAGTTGCCATTAATTTAATTTATTTTTCCATTTTTAATTTATTTTTCCATTTTTATTCGTGCAGATCTGAAATGACTATTTTGCCATTTTTAATTTATTTTTCCATTTTTATTACATTTTAAGTATTTTTTATTAATGACTTTTAATTAAAAATAAATAAGAAAACAACCCACCACCGCCTCTCTATCTCCGTCTCTCCCAATTAATAAAACCTGCAACTAAACACACACACACTTTGCAACTAAACACACACATACACATACGCACTTTGCAACTAAAAACACAAACACAGACATCACCACCATCTACAACAAATATCTGGACAAAGAAGTTTTTCGTAGCATGCTTAATGGCTCGTCTGATTTAATCCAAGAAGTTTTTCGTAGCATGCTTAGTTGGTTGAATCATTGGCTTGTAACGGTGGAGGTGGATTGTCGGGGCAAAACAACTTTGATGTGTACTTTTGTTTTCAATGTTTGTTTTTGCACAGATCGGGAAACTTCTGATTGCAACATTCTGATTCGATAGGTTTGGAGTGCTCTTCCCTCTCATCATATTTGTTTAGATCTTTGCTGTAGATGGTGGTGATGTCTGTGTTTTTAGTTGCAAAGTGCGTATGTGTGTGTGTGTTTAGTTGCAAAGTGTGTGTGTGTGTGTGTTTAGTTGTAGGTTTTATTAATTGAGAGAGACGGAGGCGGTGGTGGGTTGTTTTCTTATTTATTTTTAATTAAAAGTCATTAATAAAAAATCCTTAAAATGTAATAAAAATGGAATAATAAATTAAAAAGGGCAAAATATTCATTTCAGATCTGCACGAATAAAAATGGAAAAATAAATTAAAAATGGAAAAATAAATTAAATTAATGACAAATAAAGCACGAATAAAAAAAGAAAGTGATCAAATGTGAACAAAATAGATGTCAATTAGGCTGTAACCTGCTATTGCTATTACATGCCGTAAGGATGTATCATGAACAAAATAGATAGTTCAATGGCAAATAAAGCACGAAAAAAAAACGACTAAACATGAACAAATCAACTAGTTGGTTACCCTAATAAGTCATTTTCTCTATTACGTTATTACCTAACATCTTTCATTTATTTATAATTCTAGGACCCTAGTTCCTATCATTGTAAAACTTCAACTGTATGGACATATGGTGGGTTATCCGGCGGGTTTGGGTTAATGGATGGTTTTCGCGAAGCCCATTACCACAGGAGTTTGTACTTTGTAGCCCTAAAATTGATCGACCTCAGAAAAACAACGGACACACGACTGACAGTAGCGAACTCTCTGTTTTGCGCGAGGAAGAACATCAGAGTGTGAAGCAGAAGACTAGCTGCTAGATCGAAGTAAAACAAGTATGTATTCATTGTTGTTCTTGCTAATTCTTTCATTTTGTAAGTTAACGTCAAACATTTCTGTACGGATCGGGAAAAGGGTAATGGAAATGGTGACGCCGTCGCCAGTTGCGAGCTAATTGTTATCAATCTCTAGAGTTTGATAATACAAAACCCCGATGTCATAAGAAATGCTTTTTACAGTTTTCTAATGCTCTTTTACGTTGGAGATTTGTTCCTGGAGTTTCGGTATACAGTTCTTCGACATTTCAGACGACGTGCGTTTTGTGTTTTTGGTGTTTTCTACGTCACTACTAATGTAGTTACTTGATTTATACGATACACATGTCGATTCACCGTATCCTCTCCGTTATTCTGAAGCTTAAGTGTTTATTATTGCCTCTCATGGTTGTTGTTCTTATGAAATGGTGACATCAAATCAAACAAGTAGTTTTTGTTGCAACCATGTAGGGTGATTTTAGCAAACTGGACAGTATTTTATGACAAGCGTTAGGTTAGAAACTGTTGTTTTGATGAATTGATGCATCACCTGTTGGACAACCTTATATACTATGGGCATAGAGTGTAAGTTTGGAAGCCTAAGTAGTAGTATAACCAACTTGACAACTTTTGAGTTTTGAGTTCTCACACTATTAGGGATTTTTAGGAGATTTCTAAAATAATTAAATTGTGTATTCTAAAGAAACTTCAAATTACCTAAGTTGAACTTGAACATGCTTTATAGAGATACTATAAAGAATCTTATACATATAGGTAGCAAAAATGTCCACATTCGTCCCCATAAACGATTCAATTTAGTGTATGATATATTTCTGTATTTATCGGCTGTTACATCTTAAAACTTCAAATACCTTCTTTGTTTTTTGCTATAAAATTGTAACATTTATATGAAATACGAACTAAAGAAGCAATTAGGGTTATATATCATTGATTTTCATTTACCAATTCCTCATTATATACAATCGTTAACTTGAACTCTTTTTTATTCAGAGCATAACACCTTTCAAGCATTTGGATTTGATCTATCTACTTTCCATCTATGGCGGTATGTTATTTTTTCATAACCTACTAAATTATATTTATCCATCTTTTTTCTTTTCTCTTTTAATAACCCCTTAATTAATATCTCAGGTTGAAAGACTTTTTAAAGATGAAGCTACAGAAGAAAAGGGTGAAAGAGCTCGAATGGTAAGTGTTCTTGGTTTTTCATGACCTTTCCCTTTTTAGAATTAATAACAATTTGTCTTTTAAGACTTTTAGTTTTTACATTATTCTTGAAAAATCAATATTTTTGGGTTTCAGGCATCTTTTGTTGGAGCCATGGCAATAGCTGACTTGGTAAAGACAACCTTAGGGCCTAAGGGAATGGTAAGCCTTCTTTCAACATTCCATTCTTCTTCTTTTTTTTTTTTTTTTCAAAAATATTCAGCTAACTATTTATATTAATTATTTAAAAATTTCAGGATAAAATACTACAGTCAACAGGTAGAGGACATAGTGTGACAGTGACTAATGATGGTGCCACAATCTTAAAGTCCCTTCATATTGATAATCCTGCTGCTAAGGTCCTCATTGGTATCCTTGAGATAGTCTATATTTTAATAATTTAAAAATGTCACATGTGGGAATTATTTTATTGTAAAATTACAATAAAGAAATTGAAACTATATTGTTAGATTCCTTAGTTTTTATGATTAGATATCTCAAAAGTGCAAGATGATGAAGTTGGTGATGGGACCACTTCAGTGGTGGTTTTGGCTGGTGAACTTTTAAGGGAGGCTGAAAAGTTGGTAGCCACCAAAATTCACCCAATGACTATAATATCAGGTTACATTTTATGCTCATTGGTGTTATTTTTATTTTATTTTTTATTTTAACATTTCGTCTATGGTTTTGTTATCCTGATATTGTCATTCTATGTGCATTTGATGAGCTCTTCTGTAAGTTGTGTTTTGTAGCTAATGCTATTTGTATGTTTGTTTGATGTTTATGATAAATAAATAATGTGATGTAAATATTAATTACAATGTAAATTTAGTTGTATAATTACTATCTTATATATGTACTAATTTGTTCTTATTTTCAGGTTACCGTATGGCTGCTGACTGTGCTAGAAATGCATTGTTACAAAGGGTTGTGGATAACAAAAAGGATGCAGGTTTTGATTGTTTACATAGATTCTACTTTTTTTTTTTTTTAAATGTCACTAAAATATTCAATAATATAAAATGTTACTTATCTCTATAAGAACACAGATCTTTAAAAGAGTTAAATTCAGGAAATAGCAATGTACTTTCATTAGTTTGTTTTTGATAGCATTCTGCTTTTATTTCTTCCTATTATAGTTTAGTACTTTGAATAATCTACTGAATTATAATTGGGTAGGTTTTTCAAAGTACAATGTCCAAATAAGAACAAAAAGCAAGTACAATGCTATAATTGGATAGATATTCAAATATACAATGTCTTAATAACAAAGAAATCACAAGTACAATACTGTAATAGAAATCATTGGAACTAGGATATTGCTATTTATTGTATCAAAATGCTGTAATGGAAATAATTGAAACTAGGATGCTATAATACATAAATAAATGAAAGTGCGATGCTATTTATGATCTGATGAAAATGTTAAATGTTGCATTCACTTGTTCATGCAGAAAAATTCAGGTCAGATTTGATGAAGATTGCAATGACCACATTGAGCTCCAAAATTCTTTCACAAGACAAGGAACATTTTGCAACATTGGCTGTTGATGCTGTTATGAGGCTAAAAGTAAGTAGTCAATGATTATTATTTATTACTATTTTCTTGTTTTTTCTTTTTTACTTATTTATCTATTTTCTACTTTTTAAGGTTAAGACACTTTATTACCATCTTGAAACTTTTATCTTCATTTAAGTCTATAGTTTATTATTTTAACAGTTTACATTTTAACACCATCTTCATCACCTGTTATACAAACTATAAAGTAATTTATTAACATAACTTAATTTACACAATTATATTAGAAACTTGATGTGTTTTAAATACAACTTTTTATTTGCAAAAAGAACCTTATAGTTTGATTTTATAAACAGGGTAGCACAAACTTGGAGTCAATCCAGATCATCAAGAAGGCTGGAGGTTCACTAAAGGACTCCTTTTTGGATGAGGGGTGAGTTTCATGATTTATTCTTATTCTTACATCTCTTAAAATATTTCGTTTTCGGCCCTTGAATATAATAACAATTTCTATTTTGGTCACGTGAAGTTTTAATGATTTCCATTCTGGGCCCTTGAATACAACCCTTTCTAATGAATGTAGTTTTTAACGACAAATTTTATTTGGAAATCTGAAATTCATATAATATGTATTTTCTAACAATAACTAGAAAATATATATTCTATTTCATTATTCTTTTTGTTACGGGAAATCTCCAATAAAGTCCCAATATTTTGGGTGAATTTATGAAAAAGTCCCAAATTAATTTTTATTAACAAAAAGGTCCCAAATTAATTTTTATTAACAAAAAAGGACAGAAAGCCGGCTAATGTTGGGACTTTTCCGCAAACTGTGCTTAAATACTAGGACTTTATTGAAGATAAAACATGTAGTTTCTGTCCTTTTTTGTTAATAAAAATTAATTTGGGACTTTTTTGTTAATAAAAATTAATTTGGGACTTTTTTGTTAATAAAAATTAATTTAGGATTTTTTCATAAACTAAGCCAAAATTTTGGGACTTTAATGGAGATTTCCCGTAAATCTCCAATAAAGTCCGAATATTTTGGCTCAATTTATGAAAAAAGTCCCAACTTAATTTTTATCAACAAAAAAGTCCCAAATTAATTTTTATTAACAAAAAAGGACAGAAAACCGGCTAATATTGGGACTTTTCCGCAAACTGTGCGAAAATATTAGGACTTTATTGAAGATAAAACATGTATAGTTTCTGTCCTTTTTTGTTAATAAAAATTAACTCGGGACTTTTTTGTTAATAAAAATTAATTTAGGATTTTTTCATAAACTAACCCAAATTTTTGGGACTTTAATGGAGATTTCCCTTTTGTTACAAGTAAAAACTAAACTTATTCGATTTATATTTAAATTCCGTTCCATTTCACGCAGATTTATTCTAGACAAAAAGATCGGTCTCGGACAACCAAAACGCATCGAAAACGCGAACATTCTAGTCGCAAACACCGCAATGGACACCGACAAAGTCAAAATCTACGGGGCCCGCGTCCGAGTCGACTCAATGGCCAAAGTCGCTCAAATCGAAGTAGCCGAAAAAGAAAAAATGCGAGAAAAAGTTCAAAAAATCATCGGTCATGGCATCAACTGCTTTGTTAACCGACAACTAATCTACAATTTCCCCGAAGAGTTATTTGCAGATGCGGGAATTCTCGCAATCGAACACGCCGATTTTGACGGAATCGAGCGTCTCGCTTTGGTCACTGGCGGTGAAATCGCGTCGACTTTCGATAATCCCGAATCGGTCAAACTCGGTCATTGTAAACTTATTGAAGAAATTATGATCGGTGAAGATAAGTTGATTCATTTTTCGGGGGTTGAAATGGGACAAGCGTGTACAATTGTTTTGAGAGGCGCAAGGTATGAAAAGTCGAAAATACACTTTTAATGTTTTAGATTCCTATCCCTTGATAATGATCTGTAAGGGTAATGAACTTTGTCCCGTGTACACATTTAGTCACTTATGTTTTTTTTTTTTTTGTGCACATTTGGTCACTGAACTTATTTTTGTGCTTGATTTACTCATAAACTTTTTAAAGTTGTTCACATTTAGTCACTTATGTTTTGTTTTTGTCCACATATGACCGTTAAGTTATTCGTCATATGCGTACAAAAAAATAAGTTTAAGGGCAAATTATGAAAAAAGCACTATATTTTTGCACTTTTTCTAGTTTAACCATCAAATTTTTATTTGTTCTAATAAAACCACCAATTTTTGGAAAAAATTTCAACCTGACCACTATGTCCTGAAGAAGCTGGTAACAGTAGCTTCGATGAAACATTTTACCAAAAATGGTGGTTTTTCGGAATCTTAAAAATTGGTGGTAAACCGAATTTGTTTGCAAAATATAGTGCTTTTTTCGTAATTAGACCTGGATAATGTTTACACTTTAATTTATATAATTACAGAAAAAACACTATATTTCATTACTTTTTCTGCTTAAACCATCAATTTTTCATTTGTTATAATAAACCACCAATTTTTAGAAAAAGTTTTAGCCCAACCATTATGACTGGAAGAACTGGTAACAATGGCTTCAATGAAACTTTTTATCAAAAATTGGTGGTTTTTTCCAAATCTTTTAAAAATTGGTGGTTAAACCGAACTTTTGGCAAAATATAGTGCTTTTTTCGTAATTAACCCTAAGTTTAATGGTCATATGTATAGAAAAAAAACATAAGTGACTAACTGTGAACAATTTTAAAAAGTTCATGGGTAAATCGAGCACAAAAATAAGTTCAATATCCAAATACGAACAATTTTAAAGCTTCATTACCATATCAAATCATTATCCCTTTTAAAATTTCTAACATTTTTTTTTCTTTTTCTTTTCAGTTTTCATGTTCTTGATGAGGCGGAAAGATCCTTGCACGATGCCTTATGTGTACTCTCTCAGACAGTGAACGATAGCCGGGTTCTTCTTGGCGGCGGTTGGCCGGAGATGGTGATGGCAAAGGCAGTCGATGAGCTGGCACGCAAAACACCCGGGAAAAAATCGCACGCGATTGATGCCTTTTCGCGGGCCCTACTCGCAATCCCAACAACAATTGCTGACAATGCTGGATTAGACAGTGCTGAGTTGGTTGCTCAACTCAGAGCCGAGCACCACAAAGAGAACAGCAATGCGGGGATCGATGTCATTACTGGCTCTGTAAGTAAACAATACATTTCAATTAATAGCAATCTACTTTAGCCACTAGTAATCACAATTTTACACCATTATACTAATTTCACTTTTTTCCATTTATCTGATTTTGAAATTATGGAAAATAACAGAAAACCACAATTTTTTGTAGTGATTAAGATGATAAAATGGTGAAAGTATGTCGTGCTTTTTTTGTATATTGCCCAAATTTTGTATTAGTTAAAATTTGAATACATTCTCAAGATTTAAGTGTTATAAAATTTACTTTTTTGTAAAAATAAAAAGAGCTTTTCTTAAAAAATGCTTGGTGTATGTTCTTGCATCTTTTATAAATAAGGGAAAAGTAGAGAAAATCACAAAATACTTTCACCATATTAAAAAATGTCATTAATCAAAAGTATATTGTTTTTTGTATTTTTTTTTTAAATCAGGGAATATAAAGGTCACAACATACTAAACAAGTAACTAAAAGTCTAAACGAATAAAATGGTATTTTGTATTTTTTTTTCACTTATAATGGTTTCATACTATAGAAAATAGTTAAGTAGCCAAATCGATGAAAATGGTTAGTGCTTTTATGTATTTTATACATGACTAGCTTCTTGAAAATTACAATCTTTGACAACACATGCTGTTTCTTTTTTTATTTTCCTCCATTAAGTCCTGTATTGGTAAAAAAATGTCTGTATGGGTAATGATATCTGTCTGGATAGAATGCTGTATACATAAAGTTTGTATCTTTTCTAGAGTAAATAAGAAAATTACACAAAATGGTCTAATGTTTTGTTTTTATTCATTTGTTGCAACAAAACAAATAATTAGGTTGGAGATATGTCTGTACTCGGTATCTCAGAGGCGTTCAAGGTGAAACAGGGGGTATTGCTGTCTGCAACTGAGGCTGCGGAAATGATTCTACGGGTCGATGAGATCATCACGTGTGCTCCCAGGAGGAGAGAAGACAGAATGTGAACGACATAATATCGTTTCATGTCATGCATGCCATGTCATCGGTGAATCTTGTTTAGACTTTTTTTATGTGGTTATTGACTAAAATGGTTAAACGTGTGTGGGTTGGTTTTGTTATTGTATCCGGAAGTGGGGACTCGTTAGATACCTACTTGATGGAACTTTTTGGTTCTAATTTTGTTGATTATGTTTGCATCTACGAGTTTTAAGTATCGAGATATTTTAGACGCCTAATGGATTGGATATTTTTCAAGCATTTTTGCCAAATTTTTATTTCAAGTAAACTGTCACAAAACAAAAATACAGGACCAGACCGAACAATTTTTAAAACGAGACGAGATAGTTTGGAATTTTGCTTTCATTGTGACGAAACGACCGAACCCTTGTTATACTAAATGATGCCATTTTGATTGTATGTTGTTTGACGCTTAATAGTTAACATTGAGAGTAGTGTATTTACTTATTTTTTCTAGAGAAAAAAAATGTGAACGAGAAATCAATGGAGTACAAATTTGTTATGATCTTTGTCTACATACCGGATTTGCAAACCAAACAGAAATTCACAAACCAGAATTAAATTTCATTCTATTTCTAGGGCCTAAAGTTTTGAAGGACCCGTGATTAATTTTGTATAACTAGTATACACATATTATATACAAGCTTATTTGTTTGTTTATTTTATTTTATTAAAAAATTGTTAAGTAGTTGAGCGGCCCGTTTTTGTTTGTCTCAGACCCAAGGTTTGTTTCGAACGATCTTGTTGCCAACCAACAAGTTCCCATTATTTGGCAAATTCCATTATTATTATTATTATCTTTATTATTATTATTTTCATGTTTTTGATGAGGAGTAAAGATCCTTGCATGATGCCTTATGTGTGCATCTTAGACCATGAACGACAATGAGGTTCTTGGCGGCGGTTGGCCGGAGATAGTGATGACAAAGGCGGTGCATGAGTTGAGCCGCAAAACACTTGGGGCATTATTGCTTTTTCACGGGTCCTAGTTGCAATTCCATCAACTATTGCTGATAATGCCGGATGGCTTAAAGAGCAAATTTTACTGATATGTAACAATATTTTAGATTCGAAGGGTTTGAGGGGGTTAAAGTAGTCTTTAAGAGACTGCTATTTTGGGACACAATCTGAAATATGAACCTAATAATAAAATAAGTATTATGAAGCGTTAAGGTCTAGCTATTATACCTTATACACTCTAAAAAACTTTATAGGAGTATAAGGAGTACGTTTTTTGATCCTTGGTTGGATTCTCAGAGTAGCTACACAGATTCTATGTTGTTGATTGAAGTGAGTTCCTCACTATGCCGTGTTGATGTTGTCCATTGTTTACCTTAGCTCGTTGGTGCTTATAGAAGGTATGTGGGTAGTACTAGGCTGCTTGGGTGTCTAGTATGTGTTTGATGCGTAGTTGGGTGTATTAGGCTATTGTGATGTCTAGTAGATGCATGATTAGAAGTATGTGAGCATAGAGCAAGATATGCATGACAATAGGCACTGAGCAGGGTATACATGGCTCATAGTGTTGAGCAAGGTAGCATGGCTCGATTTATTGGGGTAGATATATGATTAGAAGTATGTGAGTATAAAGAAAGGTATGCATGGAAAGAGGCACTGAGCAAGGTATGCATGGCTCGGAGTGCTGAGCAATGTATGCATGGCTTGAAGTGCTGAGCAATGTAGCATGGCTTAGAGTACTGAGCAAGGTAGCATGACTTGATGTACTGGGTAAGGTAAACTAGTGTTTACTGTGATGTATACTTGTTGTTAGTGGTCGAGCATGTATGATTGATACGCTGCATGTGTGTTGGAATTCACTAAGTTGTGTACTTACCCTTTCCCATAAAACCACTATTTCAGGTACTTCTGGTACGAGAGATGGGAAGGATTGACGAGTACATACTACTACTCCTTATCTTCTGGATTATGATTTATGATGACACTGTTTATGTTTTTGACTTCCGCTGATTGTCAATCTTGAATAACAATGGGATTAAATGTTTTGCTTATTGAAACATGAGTTATATTTGAAAGTTTTAATGAAAAGATGTTTTATTATTAAAAATGATTTTTCTAAATTTTTTAATTTATTATGAAAATTGGGACGTTACAGAACCGAGGAAGATCAGGTAACTAAGTAAACTAGATACAGAGACAAGGTTAGCCAGTATTGTTGGGTCAACACTTTAGTTGTATTCTTTTCCTCGGTCAATATTGTTCCTCTATTAGGTTGGGCAATCCGAAGCGGACCGACATAATAAAGAAGTATCGCGAGTTAGGGACAGTCATCCCATTTCTGGCACAACACTTCTTTAGTGGATTAGCAGCTCGGCAGGAGCTGACGTGATCAACAACAGCAGAACCAAGGCAAGCCTCACTCTAGTTTAGTTCAGGAAGATCATTGCCCTTAGCTGGGTAAAGCGAAGGTTAGCAAGTACTGTTGGGTCAACACTTTAGCTGTATTTTTTTCCTCGGTCAATATTGTTCCTCTCTTCGGTTGGGCGATCCGAAGCGGACCAACACAATTAAAGAAGTATCACGAGTTAGGGGCAGTCAACCCATTTCAGGCACAACACTTCTTTAGTGGATTAGCAGCTCGGCAGGAGCTGACGTGATCAAGAACAGCAGAACCAAGGCAAGCCTCACTCCAGTTCAGTTCAAGAAGATCATTGCCCTCGACTGGGGTAAAGCGAAGCATGGTAGTGTACATGAGAAGCGACTTTTATAGAAGTGTCTCATGACACAAGTTCCCAGTTCTGACATGAGCAACATGTAGGAGTAGGAAGTCTCTATGACTTACATGGTTCATGATTTTGTCCCATCAACTGGCCTATTACAGAAACCGTGGTGCTAGATGTTCTGCCATCATTTCATTCATACCCCTTTGCTTGGTATATATACATCTCCAAATGTAACAATAAGAAGGTCAAAAGCATGAGCCAAAACATTGAGAGAGTGTAGTGAATACTTATATAGTTTGTATAACATTTAGATCAATAAGAAAAACTCTCTAGTTCTCCGGTAGGTGTAGCTTGATCGGTTTAGAGTCATTGAACCACTTAAATCCTTGTGTTCATGTTTGGTTGTTTGTTTCTTCCTGTCATTCACCTTAGCCTTGATTAAATCCTGTAGAAAATGCATATGTTGTCATGCTTAATCCTAACACTCATAAGTCGGCGTGAACAATATTCATCATTCATAACTCTTGTTCTTTCATTTCATCACTAAACTTAACAAATATGTACCATTTTGAACACCTGGTATTCATGTCAAAAACTACTTTTTCCACCATTGACTGATGGATATCTGTCGGTTAATGTTTCATTCAACATTGAATCAGTCATATATGGAGCAAAATCTAAGATGGAAAGATCTGAACTAGGATTGTCTACAGGCTGGAATCTATATTTGATATTTTTCTTTAAATATGTTCCATTCCAAATGATAAAAAGCAATAAAAGTACATATTAAGTGGATAATACAAATTCAAGACATAACAATGAAGAACAAGAAGGGAAAAACTAGCCTCGCTGGTTTGCAAGAAAGAGAACTGGAGATACATCCATCTAGTATTGTAGATCGCCAACCCAGATTGTCTTGTTATCTTTACTCGAACTTTGAATCTGGTTGTTTAACCTTATTCTTGATAAGGATAGGGCATACATGCTTGCAGAGAAGGAGAGTTTTCGAAGAGGAGAGGGCCGAATAGGATGCAAAGTTGAAGAGGAGAAGAGGAGATGTTAAAGACATGAGAGGACGAAGGAACCCTAGCTCGATCTTGTGAATGACAAAAGAATTTTGAGGTTGAAGCGGCAAACAAGATTGAGTCGAGAAGAAATAAAAGACGACACCAAGGGGGGTTTTTTAAGATGACATGCATACTTTGTAAAGTGTATTCCATGTTCTTTTATTATTATTATGACGCTAAAATATGACATACGTTTTTGTGTGCCATAAAATTAGTGTGTGTGTGTATGTCATAATCCATGTCTCATCAAATGTCTATTTTCTAGTACCGAACATAATTAAGTCCTGACTTTTTCTTCAAATTCAAATGAGAATTCTCCATTAAAGTCCCAATATTTTGGCTCAGTTTATGAAAAAGTTTCAAATTAATTTTTATTAACAAAAAAGTCCCAAATTAATTTTTAAGAAGGACAGAAACTACATGTTATATATTTAATAAAGTCCTAATATTTTCGCACAGCTTACGGAAAAGTCCCAACATTAGCCGGTTTTCTGTAATTTTTTAATAAAAATTAATTTGAGACTTTTTGTTAATAAAAATTAATTCGGGACTTTTTTCATAAACTGGGCCAAAATATTAGAACTTTATTAGAGATTTCCCAATTTAAATAATACAAATATTATTTTTATTTGATTAAATGACAAAACATATTCCACATGAACTTCAAGTAAATGCAACTCTATATGGTTTTAACAACCTATATAGTGAAACAAGCATACATGACCAAACGATGTTTAATTATGGAAGCTATACAAATATGCATTTTTGATTTAGTTTGATTTGGTAAGGTGATGGTTCTCAATATCTTTCGTGAGATTGATGCAGAAATCCATTAAGCCATCGGGGTCATCAACATTCTCATTGAGCTTCTCATAGTGGAAAGTCCATGTCACCAAGTTATCTTCTCCTTTGGTGTTAACATGAATTATAGTAGAGAAGCTCTTATAAGCTTCCAATATATCACCCCCTATCACCTTGTAGCGCACTAACTTTTTCTCCTTATCAATTTCTTCGATGATTTCCTTAGCCACTTTTTCCTTCCCATCTACCACGTAATTGCAAATACATTGTAATTTGTTAAGTAGAATAGTAAAAACATAAGGGTTATTTTCAAAGTTGGTGCAAAGAATCAAACTCACCATGTGTAAACTTCCAAACAGAAATTGATCCAACGACACCCCATTCGCCCTCATGGAGATCGACACCTTTTATACCAGGGCTCATTTGAGATACATGGTGTGGTCTATATCCAAATAATTCATGAAACACATCCCCATCAGATTTGATCGTAACTTGCTTAATCAATGCACCACTTAGAGCCATACCAATGACCAAATTAATGAAGAAAATAAGTGAGTGATAGTAAAGGTATCAACCCTTCATAGTTTTTATAGTGTAGAAGTGTCATTACATCGATCCAAATTGTTTATAACCCCTATAAATTGAATAACTTGCATATTCCCACCCTACGGTGTACGGATTGTGTGTCAAGAATAGAACGTAAATATATATGCATACCCTACACACCAAAAACTATGCACATACCAAGTTATATATATATATATATATATATATATATATATATATATATATATATATATATATATATATATATATATATATATATAAAAGTTTAATAGAGAACCAAAATAAAACAATGAACCAAGGAACCAATCGTGAGTGTCGGAATTCAAATGATCGATGGCCGGAGATAAGGTTGTAATTTTCTTAATTGAATGCACATGTAGCGGATAATTCCAAAAAACCCACTTCGTTTTTTATTTTTAGAGCTTATTTTTTATCGAAATAAAAAATCGAATATATCAAAATTCATAATTTTTTATTCTCTTTCAATAGACATCCATATCAATATAGTAAAAACGAAAAAAAAATATTCAAAAATCTTGTTCAGATTCACAACACTTAATCAATGTGAATCTGAACTATAACAAGTGTTATAGAAGATTATTCACATGTGAATGATTATTGAAATTATATTTTTCAACAATAATTGATCATTCAATAACAACTCATGTGAATTTATATAAACTTTTAGATTTGCATTGTGAATTTGACTAAATTCATATTGAATTTAAGTAATTTCATTTATATTCTTTATAATTTCAACATTTTGATAATGTACAATTGAATTAACTAAGATTCACAAATTAATTTACTTAAAGTTACACATGAATGATAAAAAATTATTGAAAAAAATCAGGTTCAGTGATCATTTATATGTGAATTAATATGTATTAAAGTAGATGCATACTATTTTGAACCTTTTGATCATACACAAATGAATTAATTCAGATCCACAAATGAATTTTCTTAAAATTCACATATGAATGATAAAAAATTGTTGAAAATCAGGGTACAATAACCATTTATATGTGAATTAACATGTCTAAAACAAGAAGAAGTTAAAATTCGCAATGTGAATATAAACTGTATTAAATTTGTATGGAAGATATTTCACATGTAAATGATCAATGAATTCAATTTTTTCAATAATTGTTAATCATTCAATAACAATTTATGTAATTTTAAAATATTTTTAAATTCAGATGTGAATTCAAGAAAAATCATTAATGTTTTACTATCTCAATGTTTTAATATCATATACAATTGAATTAACTGAGATTCATAAATGATTTACTTAAAATTCACATGTGATTGGTAAAGAATTATTGAAAAATTTGGATAGATTTGTCATTTAGATGTGAATAAATATATCTAAAACAATGTAGTTCAGTTCAGTTCAGGTTCACAAGATGAATCTGGACGCATTTGAAGTAAAAAAAATAACAAAAAATTTTGTATATCAATATGGATCTCTATATATCTAAAACTAGATGCACACTATTTTTGACCTTTTGATCATACACAAATGAATTAATTTAGATTCATAAATTAATTTGCTTAAAATTCACATGTGGATGATAAAAAATTGTTGAAAAAGCCAAGTATAATTACTATTTATATGTGAATTAACATTTATAAAACAAAAAACAGTTAAAATTCACAATGTAAATATAAACTGTAGTAAATTTGTATGGAAGATAATTCACATGTAAATAGTCATTGAATTCAATTTTTTCAATAATTGTAAATAATTCAATAACAACTCATCTAAATTTAAAAACATTCTTAGATTTAGATGTGAATTCAAGAAAAATCACTTATATTTTTACTATTTCAACGATTTGATGTCATATACAATTGAATTAACTGAAATTCAAAATGATTTCCTAAAAATTCACATGTGATTGGTCAAAAATTATTGAATAAATCGAATAGAATTGTCATTTATATGTGAAGGAATATATATCTAAAACAATGCAGTTCAGTTCAGATTCGCGTGGTGAATCTGGACGAACTTGAAGTATAAAAAAAAATTGTATATCAATATGGATGTCTATTTAAAGAGGATGAAAATTATGAATTTTGGTATTTTTAGTTTTTTTTTTTGAAAAAAGAATAAGCTTAAAAATTAAAAAAACACAAAAAACGAAGTGAGTTTTTTGCTATAATCATCTACATTGAAGTCTAACTAGTAAATGTACATCCTTTTTAATGGCCGTAGATCTTTTGCATTCCGATCACACGATTCGTTCCTTGGTTCCTTGTTTTAAATTGGTTCTCTATTGAACCCAACCCTATATATATATATATATATATATATATATATATATATATATATATATATATATATATATATATATATATATATATATATATATATATATATATATATATATATATATATATATATATATATATATATATAGAGAGAGAGAGAGAGAGAGAACTATGTTCATATTTAAATATACATATATTTTGTTAATGTGTAACAGACTAAAATGTAGAAACTATTAAACTTAGTTTTATTAATTATTTTCCATAAATCAGGTTAATTTCCATAAATTCAGATTTTATTTCATTGTTAATTTTTATTTTTTAAATGAATAACATGATTAATTTCCATAAATCCATTTATTTTCGATAATTTCAAGTTAATATGTTATATATTTAGTTAGTTACACAGTGACAAAATATACGTCGTTTATATATATATATATATATATATATATATATATATATATATATATATATATATATATATATATATATATATATATATATATATATATATATATATAGATGTAGGTTCAAATACATTTTCTAAGTATTGTATGATTGTAGAACTAAATCTGGTCCACTTATTTCTAAAGGGTATGATTGTAATTTTATCTCTCTCTCCCTCCTTTTCTTCCCTTCTTATACGGGAACTCTATCAAACCCGTACAAACGCCGTCTGCCATCATCGACCACAACACGCCGTCGACCACCACACGCCATCGCCCTCAGTCGCTGCCGCCGTCGGCACCGGCGAATCCGTCGGCGTCGGTGAATCTCATCGAAGACATTCCGAAGAATTCAAATCATCCATCCGAGTCTTCGAGTCGTCTGCAAACAATTTTAACATTAGATCTACTGTCAAAATCCGCCTAATTTTCTCGATCATCGGATTGGTCAATTTTTATGTTTGCGTGAATTGAAGATTTACTGCGGACGAGATGAGTGAGGTATTTGAAGGTTACGAACGCCAATACTGCAAGCTTTCGGCTGGATTGTCAAAGAAGTGTACATCGGCTAGTCTTCTTGATGGAGGTGAGCAAAAACCCTAACTCGATCCACAATTTGATTTTGGCGTTAATAAATGCAGGGGGTTATTTATTTTGCAACATTCTCATTCTCTGAGAATGAGTTCTTTCTTCTACAACATTCTCAGCGTTAATAAATGCAAGGGGTTCTTTATTCTGCAACATTCTCATTCTCAGAGAATGAGTTCTTTCTTCTGCAATATTCTCATTCTCAGAGAATGAGTTCTTTCTTCTGCAACATTCTCAGCGTTAATAAATGCAGGGGTTCTTTATTCGGCAACATTCTCATTCTCAGAGAATGAGTTCTTTCTTCTGCAACATTCTCATTCTCAGAGAATGAGTTCTTTCTTCTACAACATTCTCATTCTCAGAGAATGGGTTCTTTATTCTGCAACATTCTCGTTATCAATAATGAGTTCTTATTCATTCTCTGAGAATGCTTGGGTAACAGAGTATTTTCAATAACTAAACTTGAACATATTCTCAGAGAATATTGGATTTGTAGTCTTCATTTGAGAATGCTTGGTTAACAGAGTATTTCAATAATTAACATCGGAGAATAGTTGCGATTCAACGAGCACGAAATCAAGTATTCCAGACCTGCATTCTTATCAACTGGAATTCAACGTTAATCGACGATGGCAGGGAGACGGTTAATTGAATCCGATCATATCATGTCCGTGATTTTAGCATGCGAATCGTACATTCCGATCTTATGGGTTTTGGGGGTTTTTACTGTTTTACCCTTAACCGGGTATTTTCATTTAAAAACACGTGAATTGTTTGATTTTAATTACAAGAATGCTCTTTCTTTACCGCCATTGATTTTGTTGATCTAATGGTCCACGTTAAGTCCTACAATCACACAATATTTAACAATTTCATTTAATACTAACTCTATATATATATATATATATATATATATATATATATATATATATATATATATATATATATATATATATATATATATATATATATATATATATATATATATTCTCAAATTCTTAATACACACTATAAACATGGCAATGCCATGTTGACATATTAGCTTGGACCCAAATGATTAGATAAACGTGGTGGACCTGATTCACGTGGAATCCTCTTTTTTCTTTCTTTTTTGTGGCCTGCTTGTTGATTTTATTTTCTAATATAATATGAGATGTTATGTTTAATATATATATATATATATATATATATATATATATATATATATATATATATATATAGATGACGTCATCCGGTTTTTAGGAACGGTTGAACCGGTCGAACCAGTAACACGGCCGGTTCGACGTCCGGTCCGGTTTTCAAAACATCGAGTGCGAGGATATTTGAAGAAAAGGAAGCGGAAGAGGAGGGGAGTAACGGTGATGGGGCGGAAGCAAATTGGCCGGAGGAGGAGGAGTCGTTAGTCTCGGCGACGGAGGAGGAAAGTTCCGATGAGGAAGATGAAGAGTCGTATGATGATCCCCTAATACGTGATTCGAGTCCCGAAGCAGAAAGTAATCATGATAGGCGTGAAGAGTTAATTAAATCTACAAATAACTTTTTCTGGGAATCACGTGAGCCAACAAAAACAACGGATAAAAATCTTTTAAATGACGAGGAAGTGGAGGAAAGTGAAATCAATAAAGACGGATTACAAATGGGTCACATCTGGGACATTCCCACCCATAACGCATCACAAAGAAGCCCAACTTCAAAGGTTGGGACAAACCCAAAGGCAGTAGAGAAGAAAGGAGATAACTTGGTGAAGGAATTAAAAGAAGTTAGCCCAATCGGTGAAAGCCCAATCGATAGCAAAATTAATAAAGTAAATATACAAGACGAGCTCATTTTAATAAACAAAAGTGACCAAGAAAAGAAAGAGATTATGGAAGACATATCCTCTTCGATTATATCAGGGATGTCGGAAAAATTGAAACTTCTTCTTGCAAGAGACACAACAGTCGTCCAAAAATTAAAGGCGATAGATGAAATCAAAGGGACAAAAGAAAATTTCGAGGTAGAAGAAACAAGAAAAGAGGAGCCTAAGGAGAGAATATACACGAGAGAGAAACGAATCACAAGAAGTCAATCAAAGCAGATGGTTAATAGGGAAGTTTCAAACTACAGAGAAGCAAAAGATAAAAGAATGGAAGACGAAAACTCTTTGAGCATCGGCATTTCACAAATATTGGAGGAGATAGAAGAATTATGTGGCATCAAGAAATCAAAAGGGAACAGGAAGGCACAAAGAAAAGGAGACAAACGAGGTAAGAAATGAATATCCTCTCTATTAACTCAAATGGTTTAGGAATTGGCGATTTCAAAGTCAAATGGATTAGAAACATGATTGTTAATCATAGAATTGGCTTCGTGGGGATTCAAGAAACAAAAAGAAAGCTTATTACTGACATGTTGGCAAAAAATATATCGGGTAGTCAGGATTTCGATTTTATTTTCAAAGGGGGCAATGGTCAAGGAGGGGGCTTATTGAGTATATGGAATAAAAACCTTTTTCAGAAGTCTCAATCGATTATAAGGGATGACTGCTTGATAGTCCAAGGCAGATGGCTCGAAAACAGTACTAACATATCCTTAGTAAATGTTTATGGAAGTCAAGATCCTTTGAAAAGAGAAAGACTTTGGGAGTTCATAAGCGCTTTTTTAAGTGGGTGGAACGGTTGTGCAGTTATCTTTGGGGACTTCAATGACGTGAGAGATGAAAGGGAAAGAAGAGGATCTACGTTGAATAAGAGGGCTACGGAAAATTTCAATGAATTTATCAGAATGAACTGCCTTGTGGAAGCAAAAATAGGAGGAACTGAGTTCACATGGGTGAAGGGAGATGGCTCAAAACTCTCCAAATTAGATCGATTTCTGGTAAATGAAAAGTCTTGGGATTCATGGCAGAATTTTGAAGCGATATGTGATACTCGTCTCTATTCAGACCATAAACCTGTAATTCTCAGGCAAGTTAAAAGAGACTACGGTCCTGTGCCTTTCAAGTTCTATAACTCTTGGCTGGAAGATCAGGATTGCGAGAAGATAGTGACGGAGACATGGGGTAATTTTAACATCGAAGGCCGTCACAATAAACTGTACATTATTATGCGTAAATTAAGAGCCATAAAGGATAAGTTAAAAGTTTGGGTGGCCACGAAAAGAAGAAAAGAAGCCTAGACATGAACAAATGGATAACAAGAATTGCGGATTTAGACAAGATAATAGATGACGGCACTGTGACTCAGGAGGTTATTAGAGAAAGATTGGAAATTACAAAGAAGCTTCAACAAAAAGAAAAGAAAGATAACGAGGATGTAGCTCAAAAAAATAAAAATAGTGGTGTTTGGAGGGGGACGAGAATTCCGCGCTTTTTCACAGAAATATAAACAAGAAGAAACACATTAACAACATTAAAGGAATCAAGATCGAGGGGATATGGGAGTCGGATCCTAATAAAGTAAAAGATCACTTCAAGCATCACTTTGAAGCCATTTTTAAAGCGGATACGGATTGCAATTGGAGACAAGACATGGGGGAAACTCCTAGGCTTTCAGAGTTAGAGAAGGTTCAGTTAGAAAAAGATTTCGAAGAAAAAGAATTAAAAGAAGCTATTTGGAGCTGCGGTAATAACAAATCACCGGGTCCCGATGGTTTTACTGTCGAGTTTTTCAGGAGGTATTGGGACGTGTTCAAGCTAGATTTGCTCGATGCTTTTAACGATTTTGCAAAGAACCCCAAAATTCCCAAGGGCGTTAATTCAACGTTTATTACTTTAATTCCTAAAGTAAACAACCCTTTGGGAGTCAAAGACTACAGACCTATTAGTTTGATCTCGAGCATTTATAAAATTCTAGCCAAGATGTTGGCAAATAGAATGAAAAAGATTTTACCTAAAATCATTGATAAGACACAGTCTGGTTTCGTCAAAGAAAGACAAATCCTTGATGGTCCGTTGGTGGTTAACGAAGTCCTCGATTGGGTGAAGAGTAAGAAAAAAAAAGATGGTGATGTTCAAGACCGATATTGCAAAAGCTTACGATTCCGTGTCTTGGGATTATTTGAACTCGATGATGATTCAAAAGGGTTTTGGATGGAAGTGGAGAAATTGGGTGATGGAATGCCTTAAATCTGGTTCTTATTTTGTTCTGGTTAATGCTAGCCCAACTTCCGAATTCTCTCTCTCTCTCTCTCTCGTGGCCTTAGACAAGGGGACCCTTTGTCCCCCTTCCTTTTTACTCTTATTATGGAAGGCTTAAACAATGCTATTCAAAAAGCAGTGGATAATGAAAGTTTCAAAGGAGTTGAAGTCGGTTCTAGAAATGTTATTCTAACTCACCTTTTTTTTGCAGACGATGCGATCTTCTTCGGCGAAGGATCGATTGAAAATATTTTAAATCTCATTCGTATCTTATTTTGCTTTTATAAAGTTGCAGGTCTAAGGGTAAATTACGAGAAAAATGCCCTAATAGGAGTGGGTTTGGATCAAGTGCTTATTGACTCAATGGCGGCTGTTTTGGGTTGTAAGGTGGAAAAAATGCCTTTCACTTTTCTTGGTCTTCCAACCGGAGTCAACATGGAGCGATGCAAACCATGGTTACAATTGATTGAGAGGTTCAAAAGAAAATTAAACAAGTGGAAAATGAAAACGATATCGGTAGGAGGAAGGTTCACGATTGCCTGCAATGTTTTGGGCTGTATGGGTAATTACCTTTTCTCTTTATTTAAAGCCCCCAAGAAAGTGATAAAAGTTTTAGAAAGCTTGCGTAGAGATTTATTTTTGGGAGGAGATAAGGAAAACAAGAAGATTCCGTGGGTCAAATGGGATATCATATTGAACAATAAAGAGGAAGGAGGGCTTGGGTTGGGTGCTTTGGAGGATCTTAATAAAGCCTTGCTAGCTAAATGGTATTGGAGGTTCAAAACGGAAAGAGAGGCGCTGTGGGTTCAGATTATAAATAGTATACACGGGGAATGAGATGAGGAAATAGAGAATAACGCCATAAAAACAGGGCACACATGGAAAAGTATAACCGAAGTATGGAAACAATTAAGAGTATGGGAGTTAGACCCGAGAAAAATTATTAGAAAAAGAGTGGGAGACGGTAAAAGCACCAAGTTTTGGAAAGAAATTTGGGTGGAAGAAGACTCGCTTGAGAAACTGTTTCCGAGGTTATTTCAAGTTAAGACTAACAAGAACTGCCTCGTCTTTGATAGATTAAAAGAAAGTGGAGGAGCTTGGGAATGGAGGAGAGATATTAGAGATGGCAGAACACAGGAGGAACTAGATAGCCTTAAAAACAAAATTCGTAATGTGAGTTTGATAGACAATAAAAAAGACTATTGGTACTGCAAAGGGGGACCAGGCGATCGTTTCAAGGTCTGGTGGTTTAGAAAGGAGATAGAAAAAAGAAAGAACCAGCATGTAGGGAGGAATTACTGGAACAAGTGGATCCCAAAAAAATAAACATTTTTATATGGAGACTGTTTAGAAGGAGAGTTGCGGTGAAAGAGGTTCTAGCTAAAATGGGGATTAGTCAAAATTTGATCCTCTGTGACCTCTGTGACCTCTATAAAGCAGGTAACGAGTCAATCAATCATATTTTTTTGGATTGCCCTATTGCTCAGCAAGTTTGGGAAAAAATCCGTTTATGGTGGGGATTAGACAGGAGAAACCAGGGTGATTTAGAAGAGGTGCTGGACTGGTTTTCCTCTTTGCCTATCAATGGCTCACAAGCAAAGGTGTTGGTTATGGTGGGTTTTGAAGCGTTTCATACGCTTTGGAAAAACAGAAATGAAGGCGTTTTTAATAAACAGTCGAGATCGATAGATGTCATTTTCACTCAAATTCAAAGGGAAGTGCTCGTTTGGGTATCCAACCGTGCAAACAAAATAGAGATCGATAGTTTTAGTTGGTTGAATTCTCCTAGCTTAGCGATCAAGAATTTGTAATGCTCTTTGTACTCGGTTTTCGGGCCTCTTAGCTCCTTGCTAAGGGTGGCCGTTTGTTTTTTATGTATGTGGTTGTTTAATATATATATATATATATATATATATATATATATATATATATATATATATATATATATATATATATATATATATATATGGTTCAAATACATTTTCTAAGTATTGTGTGATTGTAGGACTAAATCTGGTCCAATCATTTGTAAAGGGTATCATGGTAAATTAACATTATAATTAGGGTAAATTTCATAAAAGACACTAACTTTTCAAAAAATTTCGATTTTGACACTGTGTTATTTTTTTTTCAATTAAGTCACTAAGTTTTCAATTTTTTTCAATTAAGTCACTATGTTTTCAATTTGGTTTCAATTTTGACCATTTGACCAGTCAACCCGGTAGTCAGCTGATGTGGCATGATGACGTGTCAGGCTTTGATGATGCGACGCTGACGTAGTATGCTGACATGGCACCCGAGTGTCAAAATTGAAACAAAATTAAAAACATAGTGTAACGCCAAGACACTCCTTATATGTAAATATAATAAAAGGGTAAATGGGTCATTTTACCTTAGAAGGGTAATTTGGTCTTTTTGACAGAAAATGATTTAGTTTGTAATAATATTTTGAGTTTTGGACTTAAAATGTTATAAAAACTGGTTTTTGTCATAAAATGTGCTAGATGTGGCAAAAGTTCAAGAAATAGAACTCCAGGGACTAAACTGTAAATCCTGGAAGTATAAATAGTGGAAAAGCTCTCCCACATGTGCAGAAAATCTAGAAGCCACAAGAGAGGGTTTTCTTGAGCGATCGTTGCAGAATTTTGAAGATTTCTTGAAGGTTTGAGCTTGGAATCCGATAATTGCTTTGGATTGAAGGTTTGGAAGTATTGGAGGTTAGTATTTCAAGTTCTAACCTAGATTGTTCTTGATGAGTTTTTATGGAAACTGAAATCTGTAATTTCAGTTATGAATTATGTGGTTTAAGTGGCTTAATACTTCCAATAAGTCATTAGTTAAGAACATAACTCAAGAACATGGAAGTAGATTGCTATTCTTGAGAATTTTCAATTTTGATCAAGAACCCTAGATTATGAGTTCTTGTGATTAATTTGATTCTAATGGCTTAAAATGAGTTCTAGATGCTATATTGACTGAAAGAAATCAATAGAAGCAAGTAAAATTCAATAATTTTGGTTTTGGACCAAAATTGTGAACACGGGAAAATTTGGAAATGGAATTGAATTTGATCATTCTATGGTTAAAAACGTGTTATTAGCCAAAGGTTTTGGTATTGGAACAATTCCTAGTGATTAAGTCGAATAATAAGGGCTTAATAAGAGATAATGGGAATTTCTAGCACAAAATCGGACCTCACTGCCCTGGAATTGCAGCAGTCGCGACGCGACCATGGCATGGGTCGCGACGCGATGGTGCGGCAGAAGCTAAGTTCTTCTCTGTTAAAATTTGGTGCAATTTCCAAGTTTGATTTTGATGCTAGGCTTATCCGATTGACCTGAAATTTTGAACATAGGTCTAATATGTTATGAAACTTCATGGAAAATTATCGGAATACGAATACGACCTCCTGGAAGTACTGTAGTAGAATACGTCTATTTCGGGAAGTGTATTAAATTTTTATAACGATGGTTATTGATTGGAAATGCTTGGAATTGGTCTTATATTAGACTCTTGTGCACTAGAACCAACTGAAATGGTAAATTAACCTATAATCATTGTGAAATGAATGAAATTATAGGTACGGGACAAAATCTTGCGGAATCTATTTCAAGGCAAGAAATAACTAAAGCTAGTGGTAGCAAGCATTCACGTGAGTAATCTCACTTATATCCGATGTGATAAATATTGGATGTGTAGCTGTAGATGGAAACAGTTTTGGGGACGAAAATTGATAGATTTCATGATGAAATAAAAGACAATATCAGATAAGCCGTGAGTCTGATATAGACAAGAACGGAGCTGTGAGTCAACAATAATAATACGACAATACCAGATAAGCCGTGAGTCTACGATAGACAAGAACGGAGCTGTGAGTCAAACTTTGAAAAGGCAATATCGGATAATCCATGAGTCGTTGAGATGACAAGAACGGAGCCGTGAGTCTAGGCAAAAGCGGGACAAACCCGTGAGCCATACATGATCTTGTGTTATGCGATAATGCATATTTGTTTTGTATAGAGAATTTTATTCTTATACATGTTATAGTAGATTTGATTACTCATTGGGCTTTATAGCTAACAGTTTTATTTGATATGTCCCTGCAGGTGAGCGTGATCCCGCTAAGGGGAAAGATAAAGTTCGTGACTAAGGACTTAGCATCGTGAAGTAACTACCCGGCTTAATGGATGTATAATATTTTTATGTATTGTAATCCTTGATACACTTGTACCTGTTGTGTTAACAATTACCCTGTGGATATGGTTTTATTGTAAAATATCTGGTTTGAAAAATAAAAATTTTTATGGGGTGTTTTGTTAACGAGTCGGGCGTTACAAGTTGGTATCAGAGCCGTGGTTTAAGTGAACTAGGTGTCTTCAGAATAGATTCCTGGACGTAAACCTTGAGAGATAATGGACAAATGGACTGTTAGACATACATAAGTTTGCTATTATATATGTAATCTAACCGTTTGCTGAATTTTGAAGTATGAGAAATACAAGAAGTAATCCCACGGGTGCAAATTCGGGGCGTGGACCATCAAGGAGTGGACCAGCCCGATCACATGGTTCAGATGGACGAAGAGCAAGAGCACCAGCGAGGGAACCAATGGGTGAAAATCCACCGGATATACGGGCTATAGTGGTTGATGTGGTGAGGGAGTTGATGCCTACGCTAATGAACAATCCAAACCCAAGTGAAGTGGCTGCAAAAAGCATTCATGATAAGCAGCCGGAAGATGAAAGTCAAGGAGAAAGTCGCTCCCGTTCAGAAAAAGACAAACAGGGCGGGGAAGCTTCTGCAAAGAAAGTCGGATGCACTTATAAAGCTTTCCTTGGTTGTAAACCAAAAGAATTTTCAGGGACAGATAATCCAGTCCAGGCAATGGAGTGGATAATGCATATTGAGAAGGTGTTTCGGGTCAGCAAATGTGCTGATGAGGACAAGGTAGAATTTGCCACAAATCAACTCACAAGCAGTGCATTACATTGGTGGCAGATTTACTACAAGTCATTGGGTACTGATTCAACCCTATCGATACCTTGGGAACAATTCAAGACCAAGTTCAACGAGGAGTATTGTTCAGAGGTAGCCATAAAGAAGTTGGAGGACGAATTTCTGCACATGGAACAAGGTTCTCAAACTGTCCAAGAATACACTCTGAGTTTTCTGGAGAAAGCAAGATTTGCGGAACACCATGTCAATACTGAAAAGAGAAAGATTGATAAGTATGTTTGGGGGCTGATGACCCGAATCAGAGAAATTGTGCAACCACTGAAGCTGTCTACTTTCCGACAAGTGGTGGATAGGGCCACTGAAAGGGAGACAGAGTTGAAGCGACAAGAAGTGTAACACCCGGTTTTTAATAAAACATATTCATTTAAATAAATATCAATTTATTCAATAATTAACATTTTGAAGATATTTAGAAATCATTTTAAACATCAATTCACCGCATGAATCCCCAATTAAGCAGCATCAGTGTGTACTCGTCATGCCTGTCCGTCATTTTCACCTGTACAACCTGAAATGGTAATTTAAAAGGGAAAGGATAAGCACACGGCTTAGTGAGTTCCAACAACTACACAGCATATCAGTTACACATACTTTACCCCTACAACCACACGTCACATAATCTACTCTACCCAGTATATTGGATTATAACCTCCTATACGTATCTGCTCAGTAAATCTAATTCCCCTGCTCAGCACTTAGAGCCGCGCATACCCTGTACGTCGAGTCATGCGTATCTGCTCAGTGTCTTTTGCTCGTATCTCTATATTACTCAGTACGTCGAGCCCACACACACCATAACCCAACCCACACAATTATAACAGAAAGATATATATCAATAATATACACACAACTTGGTACTATATACCAACATCTTATAAGCACACAAAAATACGGTAAAGGACATATAACGTCCACACAATGTAGTGAGAAACTCACCTGATTATAGTCGACTACAGCGTTTATCTCTGCTTCGTATTCCCTCTTTAACTGTTAACACAGTAAGGCATTTATCACTCTTTAATTCTTAACTATCTTATAGTTGCATCAATAAACTCTTCCATAATTCCAACATGATACCTCGTGATTTATCAAGTAAAGGATAGCCAGGTAGAAGATTAGTTGGGGTGGCAGGATCCTTTCAGCATTTTAGCCTTTCGGAAAATCCAACAACCAGATCCCAAGTAATCGGCCTAGACACCATCCTCGTAAGTAAATCACTCGGTATTATTTTTGGAATTACGAATAGTATAACCTTTACATATTATAGTTTAACACTTATAAACTACTAGAGAAATACAATAGTGATTACTCACTTAAGATTGGCGTTTTCGCAAATCCTTGGCACGTTTCCCGTTCCGCTCTTCCAACACTTCCCGAGCACCTCGTTACCAGCTACCGCTCGCTCCTAACTCCTCCCGACCTATTTTCCTCACCAGAACACTCCTCGATATCGTAAGGTTGTTTGGTGTTTGTTGTGGGTTGAAATGGAGAAGTTAGGCCTCTATTTATAGGGCGAAAACACTATTCACGACGTCATCACGACGTCATCACGACATCATCGTCGACGTCATCACGACGTCATCACGACATCATCGTCGACGTCATCATGAGGTAAGAGCTTACTTCATTTCTCGGGTACTATTCACGCCGGAGTTACTATTCACAACGTTTTTTTTTGAAAAAAACGGTCGTTACAAGTTCTCCCCCTTTATAAGATTCCGTCCCCGGAATCTCCAGCGTTGACATACGCTTATTCTTCCACTCAATCATTCCCTATTTCAACATAATACGGTTGTATTAGTAAACCCAAAGGGTATTACCACAATACTGGCACATTAACCACCTCTAATCAACTAGGCCAACCTATTGAGACTACAAAGTACTCGTTACGTAATCTCATATACTCACAATACTGACATCATGGATGCAAGGTACTTGTTATGCATCGTATAGTCACATGTTCACCACATCATATCACAACCCCTACTTTTCACAACTTCAACAACTCAGCTATTCACCAAACACCCAACTGTATGTGTGTTAGAATTGCCAGCCAATAAAGCCATCACAACACTTGTATGTGGTCCCACCACAATTACTGCTCATAAGATCCACAACACATATGTGGTCTTACCAAATGTGGCCCCACTAAATAAGTGGTCACAACCACAAGTACTATTAACCCCCACAATAAATGGTCACAACTACAAGTTACTAGTGGCCCCACGGAATAAGTGGTCTCAACCACAAGTACAAGTAGCCCCATAGCATAAGTGGTCCCAACCACAACACTAGTAGCCCCACCTAATAAGTGGTCCCAACTACAAGTATAAGTGGCCCCACAGAATAAACAGCTTTTCGCTCTAAAGGCTTAACAGTTAACACACATACGACTGCACAGCTCTACAACCAACCACGTGACCCCAAGAATCCTCATATCAGCTCAACCTCCACATACAACTACAAAATTTCCACCCACAATATGATACCATATCCATGGTTGTCACCACTTAATACTCATGTATTCGTCCGCACAGCTAATATCAACTAGATATTCAACCAGCTACCGACACAGTTTATCCACGGTTACTTGCTTACGGGTTACCTACTTAAGAGGTATTCACTTAGTCATTTATGAAACATATACACCTAACACACATATGCTAACAAGACAGTCATCTTGGTCGGTTAGCAATATTTCCTCAACTCATTATTTTCATATACTAACAGATTTCAAGTACATGATACACTGATATGCTACATCTAACTTACTCTGATACACACGTCGGTAGTATTCACTACCTATGTGAATACCCTTACGCCACACCACTATATCATCCCTACTTTCACGAGTTGTTATTATATGTCCATTCCGTATACACGTACACCTCTTGTACTGGAATGGATAAGACTCTAATTCTGCAAACATACGACACCATGTATAAAACCTTATATTTCTACTATGTACACGTATATCTGTACGTATACCTTTCACATCTATATACTGCTTTAGTTCACGTATGTCTTCTTCCAAATTATTCCCTCCATCTACGGGATTCCAATTTCTACTAATACGATCACATACATCCTCAGCCTTCGTCATCATCATACTCCAGTCGTCTGACACTCCTTGTAGATAAAATTTGTTAACCAGCAACTGCAGGTGACCTGGAAGCCTCACATATATCTCCATAACTGGAATCTGTGACTTATGTTAGTCTCTAAATAACATAACGTCTATTTATAGTCAATCAAAATCGACTATTCTAGCAATCAACATCTTCTTTTTATTATCCACTATCTGTGCTTTTAGTAACGAAGAGACTTAATGTGTCACTTTTGCACACCTCATCCACTATAGTCTCATCAACTGTTCATTACTTAATTATGAAACGTCACTAGATTCTCAATCTCCAGCGTCCTAATTGTTCCCAATAAACTCTATGATTGCCAATCAATAGAATGGACAAATACAGTTTATCAACATATAAACCAATTAGTTATACCCTTAGTGTATTGGATTCCTTACGACCAACTCCGATTCGAACGCGGATCCTGTGCTTTCAATAGTAGGAGCTCTACTAGTATCTTCCACACCTACCCTCGTTCGTTTCAGAACTTGTCCAGAAGTCCCCAATTCACTTCTCATGATAATTTTACCACCTATACCCCAGGTTGTTTTATGAACATAGCCGTAGAAAATTTTTCACATAAAAGGATTTACCTTATAGATATCACTTATCAAGGAACATGTAACTTGGCCAACTCTAGGACTATTTAGTTCCTACTGCCTACACTTTAATGGCATTTAAGCACACATATATTACGGAAATAGCAACAAAGACTAAGCACTTAACCTTTTCCCCACTGACGTCGGCTGACGGTACACACTGCGTCTTTGCAAAAACATTCATTTAGCCCCTTACTCGAAAAACGACTTATAATTTCTTGTAAAAATATTTCCAAAGAAAACTTTTAAGTCTCAAGCTTGAGATCAAAACCCATCAAGTGAGTCTGATTCACTCAAGCCTTGGCTCTGATACCAACTTGTAACACCCGGTTTTTAATAAAACATATTCATTTAAATAAATATCAATTTATTCAATAATTAACATTTTGAAGATATTTAGAGATCATTTTAAACATCAATTCACCGCATGAATCCCCAATTAAGCAGCATCAGTGTGTACTCGTCATGCATGTCTGTCATTTTCACCTGTACAACCTGAAATGGTAATTTAAAAGGGAAAGGATAAGCACACGGCTTAGTGAGTTCGAACAACTACACAGCATATCAGTTACACATACTTTACCCCTACAACCACACGTCACATAATCTGCTCTACCTAGTATATTGGATTATAACCTCCTATACGTATCTGCTCAGTAAATCTAATTCCCCTGCTCAGCACTTAGAGCCGCGCATACCCTGTACGTCGAGTCAGGCGTATCTGCTCAGTGTCTTTTGCTCGTATCTCTATATTACTCAGTACGTCGAGCCCACACACACCATAACCCAACCCACACAATTATAACAGAAAGATATATATCAATAATATACACACAACTTGGTACTATATACCAACATCTTATAAACATCTTATAAGCACACAAAAATACGGTAAAGGACATATAACGTCCACACAATGTAGTGAGAAACTCACCTGATTATAGTCGACTACAGCGTTTATCTCTGCTTCGTATTCCCTCTTTAACTGTTAACACAGTAAGGCATTTATCACTCTTTAATTCTTAACTATCTTATAGTTGCATCATTAAACTCTTCCATAATTCCAACATGATACCTCGTGATTTATCAAGTAAAGGATAGCTAGGTAGAAGATTAGTTGGGGTGGCAGGATCCTTTCAGCATTTTAGCCTTTCGGAAAATCCAACAACCAGATCCCAAGTAATCGGCCTAGACACCATCCTCGTAAGTAAATCACTCGGTATTATTTTTGGAATTACGAATAGTATAACCTCTACATATTATAGTTTAACACTTATAAACTACTAGAGAAATACAATAGTGATTACTCACTTAAGATTGGCGTTTTCGCAAATCCTTGGCACGTTTCCCGTTCCGCTCTTCCAACACTTCCCGAGCACCTCGTTACCAGCTACCGCTCGCTCCTAACTCCTCCCGACCTATTTTCCTCACCAGAACACTCCTCGATATCGTAAGGTTGTTTGGTGTTTGTTGTGGGTTGAAATGGAGAAGTTAGGCCTCTATTTATAGGGCTTGAAAACACTATTCACGACGTCATCACGACGTCATCACGACGTCATCATCGACGTCATCACGACGTCATCACGACATCATCGTCGACGTCATCACGAGGTAAGCGCTTACTTCATTTCTCGGGTACTATTCACGCCGGAGTTACTATTCACAACGTTTTTTTTTTTTGAAAAAAACGGTCGTTACAAGAAGATGAAAAGAAAGCCATGGAAACTAAAAGAAAGGCGGAAGACCAAGGTTGGACGCCTCAGAACAAGTTGCAACAAACTGGGTCTAAGAGTAAAGGCCAGAAAGATGAAGGAAATTGGTGTGAAAAGTGCAGAAAAAGACATTCAGGGAACTGTCGAATTGATACTGTATCGGTTAGTTGCCGAAATTGTGGAAAAACGGGTCATACTACACGGGAGTGTCGGGCGGAGCGTAGGTGTTACCAATGTGGAGCTACGGATCATATCCGTTCGAACTGTCCCGAGTTGAAATCTGGAACATTCAGTGATAGAACCAGAAATGATCAACGAGGAAAGAAGGAGGAGGGGAAGAACCGAAGAAGACCGGTAGCCTCGCGAGCCTTTCAAATGACCGTTGAGGAAGCTCGTGAAAAGACAGATGTGGTTACCGGTATCTTCACTCTCAATTCCATACCTGTCTATGTTATATTTGATCAGGGGCTACACATTGTTTTGTATCGGAGTCTCTGATGTCTCGCTTGAATGTACCATTAACCCCAATGGATGAAAGCTTGGAAGTGGCTGTAGCGGACGGTAGATATGTTTGGGTTTCCGAACACCTGGAAGGTTGTCAGCTTAAAATCTACGGGACCACTTTCCCTATAGATTTGAAGCCGATGACTACTAATGAATTTGGTGTAATTGTGGGTATCGATTGGTTGGCAACGAATTATGCTAACATGGATTGTAGAAATAAAAGCATTACAGTATTATCACCGGATGAGGAATGGATAAAGATTCAGGGTGAACGACCTCGGTTGAGAATGCCGATTATCTCCTTTGCTCAAGCCCGAAGCTGTATTAGTAAAGGAGGAATGTCTTATTTGGCCTATGTAGCAGTGGCTAAACCAACTAAAGTGGGGGTAGCAAATGTAAACGTGGTAAATGAATTCCCAGATGTATTTCCAGATGAACTTCCAGGGTTGCCACCAGATCGACAGGTAGAGTTCATGATTGAACAGGTCCCAGGAGCTGCTCCTGTTGCTCGAGCTCCATATCGTTTAGCACCTTCAGAGATGGTGGAATTGCGAAAGCAACTGGAAGAACTATTAGACAGGGGTTTCATCAGACCGAGTACATCGCCTTGGGGAGCCCCTATCCTGTTTGTTAAGAAGAAAGACGGGTCGATGCGCATGTGTATTGACTATCGGGAATTAAACAAGATCACGGTGAAAAATAAATATCCGCTACCAAGAATAGATGACATGTTTGATCAGTTACAGGGAGCATCTTATTTTTCCAAAATTGACCTGAGGTCGGGTTACCATCAATTGAAGATACGAGAATCTGACGTTCCGAAGACAGCTTTTCGCACACGATACGGTTATTATGAGTTTTTGGTGATGCCTTTCGGGTTAACCAATGCTCCGGCAATATTCATGGATCTCATGAACCGGGTGTGTCGTCCGTTCCTTGATACTTCGGTGATAGTATTTATAGATGATATCCTGGTGTATTCGCGAAGCCAAGCCGAGCATGAAGTACACTTGCGACAAATGTTGGAGTTGCTTCGTCAAGAAAAACTGTATGCAAAATTCTCCAAGTGTGAGTTCTGGCTAAGAGAAGTTCAATTTCTTGGCCATGTGATTAATGCCGAAGGGGTGAAAGTCGACCCAGCGAAAATTGAAGCAGTGATGAAGTGGGAACCGCCTCGAAGTCCAACTGAAGTACGAAGTTTCCTTGGTTTGGCAGGCTATTATAGAAGATTTGTCGAGAATTTTTCCTCGATAGCTGTCCCGTTGACCAAGTTGACCAAGAAAGGTGAAAAATTTGTGTGGGCGGAAAGACAGCAAGAAGCTTTTCAAAGGTTGAAACAAGCCTTATGTGAAGCACCAGTGTTAGCACTACCGCAAAGCGGAGAAGAATATGTGATTTACAGCGATGCTTCAAGAGTCGGCCTTGGATGTGTGTTAATGCAGAAAGGTCGGGTAATAGCTTATGCGTCCCGCCAATTAAAAGAAGCCGAGAAGAAATATCCAGTTCATGATCTGGAATTAGCTGCGGTAATTTTAGCATTAAAGCTGTGGAGACACTATTTGTATGGTGTGAAATTTGTTGTCTATACGGACCACAAAAGTTTGAAGTATCTATTTGACCAAAAAGAGCTTAACATGAGACAACAATGGTGGATGGATCTACTTAGAGACTTTGACTGTGAAATTTTATACCACCCTGGCAAGGCGAATGTGGTGGCAGATGCTCTAAGTCGGAAAGAAGCTCCTTTGAAAGTTACATCTGCGTGTATGGGTGTAGCAAGCCGGTTACTAGAATTGATCTGTTTGGCACAGGAAGAAGCGTGCAAGCCCGAACATGTAAAAAGCGAGCGAATGGTTGGGTATTTGAAGCATCTGGATGAAAATGCATAGAAATTGAAAACCTTTAGAGGTCGCGTGTGGGTCCCAAAACAAGGAGAGGCGCGGAACTTGCTTCTAGAAGATGCACACTGTAGTCGATATGCGGTTCATCCGGGTAGTACCAAGATGTATCGGACGTTAAAACCGTTGTATTGGTGGCCCGGAATGAAGAGAGATATTGGAAGATATGTAGAAAAGTGTTTGACATGCCTGCAAGTGAAGTCAAACCATCAGAAACCATACGGAGAAATCCAACCATTGCCGATTCCAGAAAAGAAATGGGACCATATTACTATGGATTTTGTGACAAAGTTGCCGCGGACACCACGAGGTCATGATGCAATATGGGTGATTGTTGATCGATTGACCAAATTGGCACAATTCATACCGATTAGAGAGAAATATAGGGTGGATCAACTGGTGAAAATCTACATAGATGAGGTGATTTGTCGACATGGATTACCGGTATCGGTCGTGTCCGATCGAGATAGCAGATTTACTTCCCGGTTTTGGCAAAGTCTTCAAGAACAACTGGGTTCAAAAGTACTTATGAGTACTGCATACCACCCGCAGACCGATTGCCAAAGTGAAAGAACTATCCAAACTTTGGAAGACATGTTGAGAACCTGTGTAATAGACTTTGGTGGAAGTTGGGAAGATCATCTACCTCTGGTAGAATTCACGTACAATAACAGCTATCATTCCAGCATTCAGATGGCCCCGTATGAAGCATTGTATGGAGCACCGTGTCGTACTCCAACTTGCTGGACTGAAGTTGGGGAAAAGCCGTTGGCTGGACCTGAAATTGTAGCATAAACTGAAGAAAAGATCAAACAAATTCGAGAAAACTTGAAAGTAGCTCAAAACCGACAGAAGCAATATGCAGATAAACGGGTGAAACCGCTGGAGTTCCAAGTGGGGGACATGGTAATGCTCAAGGTATCCCCTTGGAAAGGCTTAATTCGTTTTGGGAAGAAAGGGAAATTGAGTCCTCACTACATTGGACCTTTCCGTATATCCCAAAGAGTTGGAGCTGTAGTGTATAGATTGGAGTTACCTGATGAACTTCATGGTATACATGATGTATTTCATGTGTCCCATTTGGGAAAAACTTTGTTTGACAAGTCTCAACAAGTACCTCTTGCTGAAATTGAAGTAGATGACAAGTTGAGATACCCGGAACAACCCGAGAGGGTGTTAGACCGAAAGGTAAGACAGCTGCGAAACAAGAAGATCAGCATGGTCAAAGTGCTTTGGCGACATCACAGAGGTTCCGACATGACGTGGGAGACCGAAAGCGAAATGAGGGAGAAATACCCTCAACTCTTTGCATGATTTCGGGGACGAAATCTCTTGAAGGAGGGGAGAATTTGTAACGCCAAGACACTCCTTATATGTAAATATAATAAAAAGGGTAAATGGGTCATTTTACCTTAGAAGGGTAATTTGGTCTTTTTGACAGAAAATGATTTAGTTTGTAATAATATTTTGAGTTTTGGACTTAAAATGTTATAAAAACTGGTTTTTGTCATAAAATGTGCTAGATGTGGCAAAAGTTCAAGAAATAGAACTCCAGGGACTAAACTGTATATCCTGAAAGTATAAATAGTGGAAAAGCTCTCCCACATGTGCAGAAAATCTAGAAGCCACGGGAGAGGGTTTTCTTGAGCGATCGTTGCAGAATTTTGAAGATTTCTTGAAGGTTTGAGCTTGGAATCCGATAATTTGCTTTGGATTGAAGGTTTGGAAGTATTGGAGGTTAGTATTTCAAGTTCTAACCTAGATTGTTCTTGATGAGTTTTTATGGAAACTGAAATCTGTAATTTCAGTTATGAATTATGTGGTTTAAGTGGCTTAATACTTCCAATAAGTCATTAGTTAAGAACATAACTCAAGAACATGGAAGTAGATTGCTATTCTTGAGAATTTGCAATTTTGATCAAGAACCCTAGATTATGAGTTCTTGTGATTAATTTGATTCTAATGGCTTAAAATGAGTTCTAGATGCTATATTGACTGAAAGAAATCAATAGAAGCAAGTAAAATTCAATAATTTTGGTTTTGGACCAAAATTGTGAAAACGGGAATATTTGGAAATGGAATTGATATTGATCATTCTATGGTTAAAAACGTGTTATTAGCCAAAGGTTTTGGTATTGGAACAATTCCTAGTGATTAAGTCGAATAATAAGGGCTTAATAAGAGATAATGGGATTTTCTAGCAAAAAATCGGACCTCACTGCCCTGGAATTGCAGCAGTCGCGACGCGACCATGACATGGGTCGCGACGCGATGGTGCGGCAGAAGCTAAGTTCTTCTCTGTTAAAATTTGGTGCAATTTCCAAGTTTGATTTTGATGCTAGGCTTATCCGATTGACCTGAAATTTTGAACATAGGTCTAATATGTTATGAAACTTCATGGAAAATTATCGGAATACGAATACGACCTCCCGAAAGTACTGTAGTAGAATACGCGTATTTCGGGAAGTGTATTAAATTTTTATAACGATGGTTATTGATTGGAAATGCTTGGAATTGGTCTTATATTAGACTCTTGTGCACTAGAACCAACTGAAATGGTAAATTAACCTATAATCATTGTGAAATGAATGAAATTATAGGTACGGGACAAAATCTTGCGGAATCTATTTCAAGGCAAGAAATAACTAAAGCTAGTGGTAGCAAGCATTCACGTGAGTAATCTCACTTATATCCGATGTGATAAATATTGGATGAGCAGCTGCAGATGGAAACAGTTTTGGGGACGAAAATTGATAGATTTCATGATGAAATAAAAGATAATATCAGATAAGCCGTGAGTTTGATATAGACAAGAACGGAGCTGTGAGTCAACAATAATAATACGACAATACCATATAAGCCGTGAGTCTACGATAGACAAGAACGGAGCTGTGAGTCAAACTTTGAAAAGGCAATATCGGATAATCCGTGAGTCATTGAGATGACAAGAACGGAGCCGTGACTCTAGGCAAAAGCGGGACAAACCCGTGAGCCATACATGATCTTGTGTTATGCGATAATGCATATTTGTTTTGTATAGAGAATTTTATTTTTATACATGTTATAGTAGATTTGATTACTCATTGGACTTTATAGCTCACAGTTTTATTTGATATGTCCCTGCAGGTGAGCGTGATCCCGCTAAGAGGAAAGATAAAGTCCGTGACTAAGGACTTAGCATCGTGAAGTAACTACCCGGCTTAATGGATGTATAATATTTTTACGTATTGTAATCCTTGATACACTTGTACCTGTTGTGTTAACAATTACCCTTTGGATATGGTTTTATTGTAAAATATTTGGTTTGAAAAATAAAAATTTTTATGGGGTGTTTTGTTAACGAGTCGGGCGTTACACATAGTGATTTAATTCGAAAAAATTGAAAACGTAGTGTTTTAATTGCAAAAAAATAACACAGTGTCAAAATCAATTTTTTTTGAAAAGTTAGTGTCTTTTTTGGAATTTTTCCTACATTTTTTAAAATGATAAATTCGTTTTTTTACGTTTATAGAACGTATAAATATATTTTTTTACAAGTATAAAGATGTATTTTTATACTTTTAGAAGCATAAATACATTTTCATAAGTATATATACGTATTTATACTTCTAAAGACGTAAAAAAACTTATTTATACTTCTAAAGACGTAAAAAATATATTTATATTTCTAAAAATGTATTATAGTTCTAAAAATATAATAATATGTATTTATACTTTTAAAGACGTAAAAAACGTATTTATACTTCTTAAAATGTATTATACTTCTAACCGAACGGACTTAAACCAACATAAAATTATATTTATATTTCTAAAAACATAAATATATGTATTTATACAAAGATGTAAAAACATATTTATACAACTAAAATGTATTATACTTCTAACCGAACGAACGTAAACCAACATAAAAATATGTATTTATACTTCTAAATGAAAAAACATACACGGACGAACTTAAACCAGCATAACGGAACAAATATAAACAAACAAACATAAATTAATGAACAAATACTTATTTTTATGTTTTTAGAAATATAAAATACGTTTTTTACATATAATCACGTATCGTATCAATCAAAAGCATGTATAGTGGAAAATAGTGAAAACGAACTTAAACCAACATAAACGAACAAACATAAACAAACAAATATAAATTAACGAACAAATACTTATTTTTATGTTTTTAGAAATATAAACTATGTTTTGTTTTGTATATAATCACGTATCGTATCAATCAAAAGTATGTTTATGGTGGAAAAATAGTGAAAACAAACGTAAACCAACATAAAAGAACAAACATAAATTAACGAACAAATACTTATTTTTATGTTTTTAGAAATATAAACTACGTTTTGTTTTGCATATAATCACGTATCGTATCAATCAAAAGTATGTTTATGGTGGAAAAATAGTGAAAACAAACTTAAACCAACATAAAAGAACAAACATAAATTAACGAATAAATACTTATTTTTACGTTCTAAAAACGTAAAAAGACGAATTTATGATTTTAAAAAATGTAGGAAAAATTCCAAAAAAGACACTAACTTTTCAAAAAAAATTTGATTTTGACATTGTGTTATTTTTTTTCAATTAAAACACTACGTTTTGAATTTTTTCCAATTAAGTCACTATGTTTTCAATTTTGTTTCAATTTTGACACTCGGGTGCCATGTCAGCATGCCATGTCAGCGTCGCATCATCAAAGACTAACACGTCATCATGCCACGTCAGCTGACTACCGGGTTGACCGGTCAAATGGTCAAAATTGAAACCAAATTGAAAACATAGTGACTTAATTGAAAAAAATTGAAAACTTAGTGACTTAATTGAAAAAAAAATAACACAGTGTCAAAATCGAATTTTTTTGAAAAGGTAGTGTCTTTTATGCAATTTACCCTTATAATTAATAATTACATTTTATTTTTCCTTTAATTTAGGTAATCAAGCCCTAGATTATTTCATTCATCTGTTCTTGCCCCACCACTACGACCGCTTCCACAGCCGCCATCTTCGTCTTCTTCCTCTTCTCGTCGCTCTCTTCTTCACCGCCATCTTCTTCTTCTTCTTCCTCCTCTCATCGCTCTCTTCTTAACCGACCTCCTATTATTGCCCCACCACTACGATCGCTTCCACATCCATCGCCCAAACTACGAGAAGCATGAAAATTAGGAAGGGGGAAGCAAGATCGAGACCTTCCTTGCTCTCCTTGGTGTGCAAGTTTGAAAATGGGAATGAAAATTCAGAAGAATGGGAGCGGTTCACAAACACGTCTGGCACACACATCGACTGTCTGTGTGTGATTTTTGAGATCGGAAAGCTACAACAAATCGAGAAATCGAAAGAGATCGTGTTGGGCCATAAATTATGTTGGTTTAAGCTTTGCATTTTATCTGATCAAATCTAAGAGTTCTGGGAGAAAATGAAGACAAATTTGGGCCTAAATGGGTTTTTCGGTTGGGGACCGAACAACCACAGGTTGTTCGGTCTGGCTTCCTTGTTGTTCGGTGGGCTTGGGTACGATTGGGCTTAGGTTTAGGCATTAGTATAAATACTCGTGTATTGTTTCATTTAGAGATTGATCGTTTGATAGAGTGTGCGTGATATAGAGAGATTTAGAGTGCTCATTCGATCAAGGAACCTTATGTACCAGTCTGTTATTCTTAATAGAGTGCATTGAAGGTTTGAAGTAATTTCTTGTGTGTTTCGATTCATACTCGATTGGATTCCGCACTCTCGAGTGTGTTTGATTGATTCCAAATAGATCCAGTGGTTTTTTGGGACTAACAAGTGGTATTAGAGCCTTAAAAATCCAATTTTTTGGTGTTTTGGTATCAATTTTTCGAAACATTTGCTTGGATTTTGGAGTTTTTGGACCGTTTTTGAAGATTTCTTACTGTTTTAGACGTTTTTGTGTTTGATGTTCTTCGTGTTCTTGACAATCTTCAAGAAAAAAGCATAAAAAATAGTGTTTTTGATCCAAAAATGACGAAACTTTAGCTGTTTTTACGAGATTCAGATCTGAGAAGGTTAATCGGTCACGCGCCCCTGGTTGTTCGGCGGCGGCACTGTAGCACCTAGGGTTTTTGGTGTTTTTCGGTCCTTATCTGGGTTGTTCGGTTAGCCCACTAGTGATTGTTCGGTTTTTGATTTCTCGCCTAGTTAATCGGTCTATTAGGTCTTCGGTTGGTTGTTCGGTGTGAAGTGTTTCTCGCCCAGGTTTTTCGATGTTCTATTGTTCGGTATTGTTGTTCGGTTCTACTGTTCGGTCAGGGGTTCTTCGGTGCAGGTACTTCGGTCCTGTTACAGTAAAAAAAGGGGTTCTTCAGGGGTTAAATTTTGGTTTTTTGCTAGAAATTTTTGGGGGTCTTTCGATCTATATTTTGGCATTTGAAGGCTTTCTCGGTCCTTTAGAACCTCTAAAATGGCAACAAAAGACGCTTCAGAAGCTGCTTGTTCTTCTCAATCGTGTGCTGATATAATTGCCAAACTTCGCAAACACATCGATAATCTTGTCAGAGAAGTCCTTGATACGGAAAGTCTTGTTTATAAACATAAAAAGAAGCTTAAACCTCTTCAAGAAGCCTTAGATGCCAAAATCTCAGACTATCACAAAATGCAAGATGAACTTAGCACAACTAGATGTCACCTTAAGTTTGTCAATGAAGATATTGCTAGTTTGACTGCTGAATTAAATGCATTAAAATTAAAATTTCAAAAAGACGAATCAACCTTTAAGAAAGTTTATGTATCTAGTGAAGTAGTCGAAACTATACTTGAAAAACAAATGGTTTGGTCAAACATACAAGGTGAAGGTCTTGGATATAGTGCAGTTCCCCCTCCATACAATAACAATTTTACTCCATCTTCGGACACCGAAGAATCAGAGGAATGTTATTGGTTAAATTATATTCAAAAGGATTAGTCTGGCACCATTGAGAATGAAGTAATAGTGGAAGATGCGATTGAGGAGGACAAAGATACTCCTAGTCCTTCTGAACACGCGTCAACATCTTATGCCTCATCTTCTGCTGTTACAAATGATCGCACCAAAACCGTTAATGTTGACTCTACAACTTCTGGTGGTGGTGGTCCAAATTCCAAAAATTCACATGTTGGAAATTTTAGACCACAAAAGTTTGTAAAAGAAGGGGAAGTTCCTGTTGGGCCTAGACCTAGTCCCAATAAATGTGGTTGTGCTTTTTCTTGTGGAAATTCCTTGAAAAACTCATCTGGACAAGGACCAAGTCACAATCTCATTTATTTGAAAAGACAGACGTGCTTTAACTGTGGCATTGCAGGTCACATTGCCAGGAACTGTCCACATCGCCCATATATTCCCTACTACGCATAGGGCTGGCAGAACGTGCCAAGTAGGAGTTCTTGCAAAAGAAAGTCCTCAAGACCACGATCAAGAGATGGCAACTCGAATGAAGCCAAGGCCAAGAAGCAGCCCCCAAGGAAAAAAGGACCGACCCGAAAGATGACTCTATCAAATCGAAATCGGTAAAGTCGAGTTCATCTCAAGGATCGTCCTTGAGTCCACACTAGCAACAGAAGCACAAGTCAAGGGGGTAGTACTACTTCAAACTCAAGTGCTGACACACCCATCCGGTCAAACAACAAAAGACCAAAACCAAACTACCGATGGTTACCAAAGGGCCAACATTCCAACTCATTTCATAATTCTGTTAACTCTTCATTCTTATCTGATAAGCAGGATATGTCATGGGAGCGTGTGAAGTGTGTGGATAGCAACGGTCAACCCTGTTTCAAAATGGACTGGGTTCCCAAGACCAACTAATCCCGCTTCATGTGCAGGAGGAGCTACGGAGGAATATCTTTGGACCTCGGTTTGTTGATAGTAGCTGTTCCAGGCACATGATTGGAGACATCTCTCTACTGAACGATATTCAAATCATTAATGGAGAGTATGTGTCCTTTGCGGGAGGGGAGAGAGGAAAGATCACGTGGGGATCGTAACTAACGACGTGTTGAAGATTGAACAGGTAACTTCGTTCCAAACTGGATTTGATACGTTTCACTGATTATTAAATTAATTCCTGTGAATATTTTTTGTTTTTTGTTTAGTTAAATTTGTTCATGTTTTTACTTCCGCAATTCTTCCCATGCACAAATTTAAGGGGGAGAGTTAAAAACAAAAAAAAAAATTACAAAAATTCAAAAATACAAAAATATGTCTTTTTATGTCTTCATTTTTCGAAAACAAAACAAAAATCAGAAAATTTAAAAATACAAAAATATTCTCATGTTTTTTTAATTTTCATATCTTCCTTTAAGAAAATCCAAAAATATGTTTTAATTTTATGTTCTTTCTTTAACAAGTGGTATCAGAAATTTATAAGTAATTGCAATTGGTATCAAGAAAAACAAACAAAAATTACAAAAACTTAAAAATACAAAAAGATTTTAGATTTTTTATAATTTTCATATCTTTCCTTAAATTAAAAAAAATCCAAAAACATTATTACCTACCGACGACGCACCGAGTTTATACCACTCACTGCTGAGGTAATTTTTAAGTGTTTGTGATCCTCATTGATACACCTCAATGAGTGTGAAGCACTGACAACCGCTTCTTTACCAATCTAAAAGCTTTTCTTGTGTAACACCAAATTCTAGACACTTTGAGAGAAACTACTCGAAGTCGAGAGTTAAAAAGTCTGTGCCGATGGTTAGATTGCATACCGTAGTCTATCACACACACCAATCTGTAAGACCCATTTTCATTTTGAGATGCTTACTAAGGTAAGTAGAGTTATTACCTTATAGTCGGTGTGGTCTTACATATGAGTTGTTTAGAGATGTGTTAATCTAAAGTTATAATTAACCTAATGAAGTTGTAGAACTTTTCCTTAGCTTTCTAAGCATATAAGGATTGTTAAAAACGGATAAGAAACGAGAAAGTTACGATCAAAAAACTAAGTGAAATTTCATATTCACACGGGGCGTGCAGATTTCACACGGGGCGTGTGAAATCCTGCAGTGAGCCTTTCCAGAATCACACGGGGCGTGTGGAATTCCACACGGGCCGTGTGAAATCCTGCAGTGAGCCTTTCCAGAATCACACGGGGCGTGTGGAATTCTACACGGGCCGTGTGAAATCCTGCAGTGAGCATTTCCAGAATCACACGGGGTCGTGTAGATTTCACACGGGGCGTGTGAAATCCTGCAGAAGCAAACAATAGAAGCGGTGGATCCACACGGGGTCGTGTAGATTTCACACGGGGCGTGTGACGCGCGCAGAATACTTTTTAAAGTCAAATTTCTTTCATTTTTGGGAAAACCCACTTCGTCCAAAACCTCTCCAAAACCCTAGAAACTTAATCCTAAACCTCTAAACTCGAAATTGAAGTCTATAATTCAAGAATTGAAGCTAGGATTTGATTCCTTACGGTTGAAAGGTAATTCCCTTTGATTTTGACTTCGTTTTAACGGTTGGGTTGTTTGATTTGAGATGGTTCCAGGTGGTTTTGATGAACCACCTGCAACTAGCATGAATTAGAGTGAGTTTACTTGGATTAGTGTGTGTAAGGGAGTTCTAATTCGAGACCCAAGCTAGTAAAGTGCTTGTATTGTGTTTTTAGGGTTGTATGAGTCAAAATGGTGAAATTGGAAGCTACAACTAGGATAGTATTACTATCTTTTGATTGTAACTCTCCTCTATGATTCCAATTCCTTGATTGATATGAATATTGAGTATGATTGAGATTTTCTTGAAATTGAGTATTGAGTTTGAGTCATTGTGTTACAGCTAAAGCTAGACAGGAACACACACAAGGTTTGAGAGTTCCACATATCGACTCAACTTCAGGTGAGTGATTTCTTCGGTTTGGGGTTTTTGAAACCCTAACTTTGATTTCGTGATTTCGTTATATATTGTTATATATGTTGATAGTAGATTGTTAGTGGATGCCTTTAGAGTTATTGGTGAGAATATTGTCGAGTTTCTACGGTTGAATGAGTAGAACCGCGGAATTGGGGATTTCGGTAAATATTGAGTTGATATTTACCGTTTATACTCCTTTTTCCTCTTTTGATTGATACATCTTTGAGATAGATGATATTGAGATGATTGTGGATATTGAAGAATTAATTTAGACTATGGTGATATAACCAAGTCTAGCGAACAGAAGCCCGGTACGCGTAAATTGGGAGTTCCCCGTACCAAGCCGATATTATGTGAGTAGTTATAATTCATTATATATAGTTTGACTATATCTAAATTGAATTATGGTACATGTTAATTGATTGAGATACTAAGTTGTATGAGTTAAACAAGGTTTAGAATTCACTGTTATATACGAGTACTTGGTTTGAATGAATATACTGAATGACTGAGATAATCATAGAGATTGAGTTAATACATATGTTGTACATATATGTGTGTTGTATTGATATTGCAGTAGCTTAGAGTTAAAGTGGTTATGTTAATTGTGGATAACAAGAGACGAGTTATAGTCTATACTTGAGCATAAGATCAGAGTATATGCTAGAGTGAGTGACTTAAAGAGTCTTTGAGTTTGATTGCTACAACCATGATAACTGTTATAATTGAGCATAATTAACAGTGAAATGAGTTTATACGAGTATGTAGGATTGAGTTTATGAGTAGTATCAGTTGAGATACTTATTTATTGAGTTGATATTACTACTAATTAGCTGGTGTTTGTAAAGCTAATATGTTTGCAGGTTTCAGAGTTTAGAGAGAGTGAATATTGCTAATGAGACTAGCAAAAAGAAGAATGAGAAGAGAGTTTACTAAAAGAGATTGTGGAGTATGATTGAGATTTCTCACTAAGCTTTATAAGCTTACACTTGAGTTGTTTATTGTTTTGCAGGTATCTGTAGCAGTGATAGGGGAAGGCATGTGATAAAGAGAGATAGACAACTCAGAGCATGTCCTTTAGTTGTGTTAGGTTTATTTGTAATGCCTGGTCAAAATTTAAGGACCTTTTGTGTAATTAATTTTTGATAACATCTTGTTTTTCCTGGGTTGAGTGCAAGTATACCCATTTTTAATATATAATTGTTTGCAAAAATTTTGGGTGTACTTTGTATGAGAAACCGGGTGTTACAAGTTGGTATCAGAGCATGGTTTAAGCGAACTAGGTCTTTGAGTGTAGAGTCCTAGACTTGAACCGAGAAGAGAGAGAGCCCCTATCACATGCTTGGAAAAGATACGACTGCAGATATTAGTGTATGAGTTAAGTATAACTATTCTGTTATATTATTATTTGTTGTTTTCTGTCTGTAAATACAGATATGGAGTCAGATGAAGGATGAGTTGAGAAATTGGTAAGAGCCAGTTGGACCAACAGTGGATGATGAGACGAGATTTTGGCTGATATGAGATATTAACCAACGAGAAGAAAAGAAATTCGGCTAATTATGAGATGTTAACTGAATATGAGATGAGATTCTGTTGATGGCGAATTTCGAGATGATGATGAGATATTAAGATGAGATCCCGGTCGAGGCAAAATTTTAACTGATGATGAGAAAGAGTTTGAGCATATGTTGAGTATGAGCTAAGAGTTGAGATATGTGAGTGTAGCCGAGTACACTCAAGATTTGAGAACCGCGGTACGCAAGGTTCAACTAATGAGGAGACGAGATTTTGTTGCTACGAGGTATGCAAGTAATTTTACTTAACATGTTAGCTGTAACGTGTCGCGCGTATTTAATTGTTGATAATACATGTAATAGAATATGTATAAAATATGTAGACACGTAAAAGATAAATTGAGATTACATGTATTAGAGAATTGTGGTTATAAAGTGTAGTAATCGGCATTGAGATGAGAATCTCATGTCCATTTGAAGTAATGTTTACATATCACTTAACGAGTGCTTTGTGATTGTATATAACTGAAATTATAAGTGGTTGCTTGACGAGTACTTAACAACCTTAGAGAAGTGTGTATAAAGAGTATATACATGGTAAATATATATATATAATTTGATATTGTATATATAGTGTTTGTTGTTTCACAGATGTGACGAGACTTCTATGTACGAGTAAAAGTGGTTGAGACCACATATTCTGTGGGACCACATATCGAGTAAAAGTGGTTGAGACCACATATTCTGTGGGACCACATAACGAGTAAAAGTGGTTGAGACCACATATTCTGTGAGACCACATATCGAGTAAATGTGGTTGAGACCACATATTCCGTGGGACCACATATTGAGTAAAGTGGTTGAGACCACATATTCTGTGGGACCACATATCGAGTAAAGTGGTTGAGACCACGTATTCTGTGGGGCCACATATTGAGTAAATGTGATCGAGACCACATATTCGGTGGGGTCACATATTGAGTAAATGTGATCGAGACCACATACTTGGTGGGGTCACATATTGAGTAAATGTGATCGAGACCACATACTTGGTGGGGGTCACATATTGAGTAAATGTGATCGAGACCACATACTTGGTGGGGTCACATATTAAGTAAATGTGATCAAGACCACATACTTGGTGGGGTCACATATTGAGTAAATGTGATCGAGACCACATATTCGGTAGGGTCACATATTGAGTAAAGGTGATTGAGACCACATATTTGGTGGGGTCACATATTGAGTAAAGGTGGTTGAGACTACATATATTGTGGGACCACATAGCGAATAAACGTGGTGGAGACCACATATTCTGTGGGGCCACGTATTGAGTAATTGAGGCTGAGACCACATATTTCTGTGGAACCACATAACGAGTACCTTGTGGTTAGAGTAGTGAGAACCTTGGTGACTCAAACCGAAGGAGGAGTGACGGTGAGTCTATATGACTCGAGACCGTAGCGAAGGCTCGCTAGAGTCAAAGAGGAGATGGACTCAAATCGGAGAATGGTACGAGGTACCATAATCTGATCAGCGGACGGTCCGAGGTACCGTGAGATAGTGTTGAATGAGGAGACCAAAGGATGGTACGAGGTACCAAGAGTTGAGGCAGAGTGGTGCTATAGTGGTTGTGCTTGTGTGTAAACAGGCATGTACTTTATGATGATGCGGAGTAATGAGACATGTACTATCCTTGCGTGCGGATAGATATGAACGTAGCGTTAAGTTTGTGTGGGTTGAAAGCTACAGGTTGAGAAGAGGACGAATTAGAGGTTAAGTAACAGTATAGAGGTACTATGAGATAATACAGTGAGTAATACTGTTAAGGAATGTTGCTGTGAGTAAGTACGTTTGTCATGTAGTCGTGTTGAGAAAGTGTGAAATTTCTTACATGTTGGATGAGATAGAGTTTTATAAATACATCATGAAAAGATGTGAGTTAAAAGGAGGAGGAAAGTAATTGTGTTTGTGATTGATAGGATTCGTTCCTTAGCAATCAAACCAATTACTGCCAATGAGATAAATGCGTGAGTGTCGAGATGACAAAACTATTTAGGCGTATAAGATGATAGATAATAGATTTTGCTATAATAATATGAGTTACTTTCTTGAGATTAATGAATTAATCGGATAATGAGATATGATCTCATTGTAGGGTTTGCGGTGTCAAATTTTATTATTTTTGAGCCATGTGTAGAGATTTCGGTGAGTTGTATATTGGGTGAAAAACCTAAAATGTGTGCTGAGGTGGCAGTAGAGATAAATGAGCTTTTAGAGAAGTTATAATCGGTTGTAGTGATGAGACAACTGAAACAGGTCTTGTGTGACCAAAGTGTCGAGAGTTAAAATAACAATTTCAGAGGAGGCGTGAGTGAAACTCGAGATAGTTTCTAATATTCATGAGTTGTGTTGATGAGGAGTCAATAATTGACAGGTTGCAATTAGAGGAGTAAATTGATAGATAATGAGTATTGGAATCAGTGGGACCGTTTTCCTTATTGAAGGATGGTACAATGAGAATGTGGCTCGATGTGAGTCATAAATATGAATGTATGCAAATAATAATAGTGATTTGAGTATCACTTGAGGAGTAAGGTGAGATACTTTGATGTTGACAAAGCTAAAACGAAAGGTGTATTCTAAAAAGAGTAAGTAATTGCCTACGTGGCAATGATGATAATCAATATGACTATAGAGATCATCTTATGAGGATGATATATTATGAGTAAATGAGATATGACAATATGTACATGTCATATGACATGACGAAAGGATAATATCATTATCATAAGTGATGTGTGATTGTGGTGGTGAGATGGTTGTATAGACCATACCTATTCTAAGAGATTCCGAGGACGGAATCTTTTGAAGGAGGAGAGAACTTGTAAGACCCATTTTCATTTTGAGATGCTTACTAAGGTAAGTAGAGTTATTACCTTATAGTCGGTGTGGTCTTACATATGAGTTGTTTAGAGATGTGTTAATCTAAAGTTATAATTAACCTAATCAAGTTGTAGAACTTTTCCTTAGCTTTCTAAGCATATAAGAATTGTTAAAAACGGATAACAAACGAGAAAGTTACGATCAAAAAACTAAGTGGAATTTCATATTCACACGGGGCGTGCAGATTTCACACGGGGCGTGTGAAATCCTACAGTGAGCCTTTCCAGAATCACACGGGGCGTGTGGAATTCCACACGGGCCGTGTGAAATCCTGCAGTGAGCCTTTCCAGAATCACACGGGGCGTGTGGAATTCCACACGGGCCTTGTGAAATCCTGCAGTGAGCATTTCCAGAATCACACGGGGTCGTGTAGATTTCACACGGGGCGTGTGAAATCCTGCAGAAGCAAACAATAGAAGCGGTGGATCCACACGGGGTCGTGTAGATTTCACACGGGGCGTGTGACGCGCGCAGAACACTTTTTAAAGTCAAATTTCTTTCATTTTTGGGAAAACCCACTTCGTCCAAAACCTCTCCAAAACCCTAGAAACTTAATCCTAAACCTCTAAACTCGAAATTGAAGTCTATAATTCAAGAATTGAAGCTAGGATTTGATTCCTTACGGTTGAAAGGTAATTCCCTTTGATTTTGACTTCGTTTTAACGGTTGGGTTGTTTGATTTGAGATGGTTCCAGGTGGTTTTGATGAACCACCTGCAACTAGCATGAATTAGAGTGAGTTTACTTGGATTAGTGTGTGTAAGGGAGTTCTAATTCGAGACCCAAGCTAGTAAAGTGCTTGTATTGTGTTTTTAGGGTTGTATGAGTCAAAATGGTGAAATTGGAAGCTACAACTAGGATAGTATTACTATCTTTTGATTGTAACTCTCCTCTATGATTCCAATTCCTTGATTGATATGAATATTGAGTATGATTGAGATTTTCTTGAAATTGAGTATTGAGTTTGAGTCATTGTGTTACAGCTAAAGCTAGACAGGAACACACACGAGGTTTGAGAGTTCCACATATCGACTCAACTTCAGGTGAGTGATTTCTTCAGTTTGGGGTTTTTGAAACCCTAACTTTGATTTCGTGATTTCGTTATATATTGTTATATATGTTGATAGTAGATTGTTAGTGGATGCCTTTAGAGTTATTGGTGAGAATATTGTCGAGTTTCTACGGTTGAATGAGTAGAACCGCGGAATTGGGGATTTCGGTAAATATTGAGTTGATATTTACCGTTTATACTCCTTTTTCCTCTTTTGATTGATACATATTTGAGATAGATGATATTGAGATGATTGTGGATATTGAAGAATTAATTTAGACTATGGTGATATAACCAAGTCTAGCGAACAGAAGCCCGGTACGCGCAAATTGGGAGTTCCCCGTACCAAGCCGATATTATGTGAGTAGTTATAATTCATTATATATAGTTTGACTATATCTAAATTGAATTATGGTACATGTTAATTGATTGAGATACTAAGTTGTATGAGTTAAACAAGGTTTAGAATTCACTGTTATATACGAGTACTTGGTTTGAATGAATATACTGAATGACTGAGATAATCATAGAGATTGAGTTAATACATATGTTGTACATATATGTGTGTTGTATTGATATTGCAGTAGCTTAGAGTTAAAGTGGTTATGTTAATTGTGGATAACAAGAGACGAGTTATAGTCTATACTTGAGCATAAGATCAGAGTATATGCTAGAGTGAGTGACTTAAAGAGTCTTTGAGTTTGATTGCTACAACCATGATAACTGTTATAATTGAGCATAATTAACAGTGAAATGAGTTTATACGAGTATGTAGGATTGAGTTTATGAGTAGTATCAGTTGAGATACTTATTTATTGAGTTGATATTACTACTAATTAGCTGGTGTTTGTAAAGCTAATATGTTTGCAGGTTTCAGAGTTTAGAGAGAGTGAATATTGCTAATGAGACTAGCAAAAAGAAGAATGAGAAGAGAGTTTACTAAAAGAGATTGTGGAGTATGATTGAGATTTCTCACTAAGCTTTATAAGCTTACACTTGAGTTGTTTATTGTTTTGCAGGTATCTGTAGCAGTGATAGGGGAAGGCATGTGATAAAGAGAGATAGACAACTCAGAGCATGTCCTTTAGTTGTGTTAGGTTTATTTGTAATGCCTGGTCAAAATTTAAGGACCTTTTGTGTAATTAATTTTTGATAACATCTTGTTTTTCCTGGGTTGAGTGCAAGTATACCCATTTTTAATATATAATTGTTTGCAAAAATTTTGGGTGTACTTTGTATGAGAAACCGGGTGTTACACAATCTATTCTTAACCACCTTAATATTTCTGATACAAGAAATAGATGATTCATTACTTTAAACCAAGTAGTGATGATATTTCGACATTCTATGCTAATGATCTCTGCTACAACACCAGTAGTAGATGTGAGGCATCAACAACCTTTCTTACATACAAAGCTTCTAAATCAAGAGTTGGATGATTCAGTGTAATAAACCATACACTGATGACAATTCGAAAGTCTAGCCGATGGGTATGTCCAATAACCAAGACATATTACACGCTCATACCATTCTTGAACCCATACCTTCTCCTAAACAAGATGTTCGTGACTCAATGTAATTTTACCTCTCATTGATGAAACGTTGAAACTCTGGGTCAGTGATCGTTGTTGTTTACCACAATAGCTGTGAGACCCCAACAAATTTACCTTATCAAAATTGGCACTAGGATGGTACACTCCACAGAGTTTTGATACCATTGAATGTCTCGCCAAGAGCCAAGTTGACTTGTCAACTGCATTGAGATCTTTGATCAAGGATATGCAGGGGCCAAAATCAAAATGGCCACGAGTAGTTCACAGATACTCAAACAATCGCAGTGTGTTCCCCCGGGTTCACACAGATACTGCGAGAAGTCTCATTCTGAGCCAAGGATGAATCCTTGAACAACTGTGGTGAGAGTTTATAACTCCGTGATCCACAGGATTTGCGGTCATCATTGCGCACTGGTTATAGTCAAAGACAATCCAGTGAAGTCTTTCAAGTGATGGAGCCAGAAGTGAAGTTTCAAATTTTCAACAAATTCATCTCAACCCCAGAGAAAGGTGAAGCATAACTCCATGTGACAAGCTGCATTGAATTCCTCCTCAATCAGTTTGTTGCTACACTCATACCTTTACGTGATCAAGAAGAAGACGAAGATTCAGACTCCATGCTCGTCAAAGTCAAATCAAAAGCTGGATGTCGTGAATTCAAGACCTATGCTGAAGCCCGTACCCAATGCGCGTTCAAAGTCAAATCTAAAGATATTCCGATACAGAAGATGATGTTGTCTCTGCAAGGTGCTGAATGCTATTAACATCTACTCCAGTCATTCGTTAAGGGGAAGATTGTTAGAATTCGTCTTTGGTATATAACCGAGGCCAAGATCAAGATAGAGCTCGAAGAAAAATGAAAGTATTAAACCAATGGGGAGATTGTTGGGCCATAAATTATGTTGGTTTATGTAACGACCGTTTTTCAAAAAAAAATTGAATAGTAACTCCGGCGGCGTGAATAGTGCTCGCTACGCGAGGCCTGGCGGAGCTTCTAGAGAGGTGCGCGATGAGGTAAGTGCTTACGTAATGGTCACGACGCGACCGGGGGTCCGTCGCGACGCGAAGAGGGACCAGAGGCCTATAAATAGGAGCTCCAAACCTCATTTTTGGTCAAAACAAATACTAAACACTTATATACTATAGAGGACTGTGTTAGTAAGGAAGAGGTGCTATAAGAGAGGGAAATCAATAGCTTCGGGTAGCGATTGTCGTCTCGACATACGGAAAGTAAGTTCCAAACCTTTAGTACAATTATAATAGTATTTTGCATATAATATGAAGGGAACGATAGTTAGTCATTCTGACTTATATCAAATAACCAAGTTCGAGCCGGGAGATAACCCAGGCTATGGAGACTTTGTTCCGAAATAATGCTAATTGATTTACTTACGAGAACGGTGCCTAGGCTGGTTACATGGGATCTGGTTGTTGGATTTTCCGAAAGGCTAAAATGCTGAAAGGATCCTGCCACCCCATCTAATCTTCTACCTGGCTGTTCTTTACTTGATAAATCATGAAGTGTTATTTTAGAACTATTAAAAAGGGTGAATGGAAGATTTATAAATGATAGATTTTGTACTGTGATAACAGTCAAGGTTGGAAGAGGGTATGACGTGCACGCAGAGGACGTCATGCGGTCAAAAATAAGAGATAACCTAACATTCACTAGTATAGTGGAGTCAGGGTCGATCCATAGGAGCTACGTGGTTAGCCTAGATGAGAGATTACCAACTAATAGTGTCACAGATATAGTCGGAGGAGCTAATTTCTATCTTTCTCCCTCGAAACAATATTCAAACACTCAAGCCAAGCTTAGCTATGTCCAAATGACCTAGTTACTTTCTGAACTCAGAAGTACATCTCTGAATCAGAAGCAATTGAAGGCATTCAAACTAGCAAAAACCAAGCAAAGCATAAACTAGCTAATAACTAACAGTCCTATTAAACAGTTACTAGCCAAGGTTTAATGCTCAACCTAACCAAGTTAGCCACTGATTTCAGCTAAGGAAAAGAGTCCTAACAAGGTCCAAAACAATATCTAAAACACAATCAATCATATAACCAAACACAAACATCCAAAATACCGAAAAACCAATATTAAATGCAACTGAATGATTTCATTCACCAAAACCAATATCCAAACATCAAATCAGTAACCAAAATGTTTCAAAAACAGAAACCTAAATGCTCAAAGTCAGTGGTTGTCACTCCCAAAGACTTTAACTACAAAACTACTTGCTACTAAAAAGGAAATTAAATCCAAAAACATGAAATACCAATTATGAGCTTGCTGAAATGAATCCTCGAGTCAAAGAGCTTCTAGGTCCATGTTTACACCCGGTCTTTGCTAGGGTTTTCGGCTGGAAATGCCTCTATTTATAGTTGCAAATTTCCCGTGACCGCGCCGCGCATAAGTGAAATCCGCGGCACGCGTACTTATCCGTTCCCCGTTTTTTCGTCATTCAAATGTGTTCCACCGCCTTACGCCCGCGTCGCGCAGAAGATAAATCCGCGGCGCGCGTACATGTTTCTTTGATTTTGCATTCTTTCCATACTTTTTCCTTTTGTACACCTTTAGTCCCTGTTTCTTACTCTTTTTCTCCAGACAAGTCCTGGCACGAAAAGTGAGAATACCCATGCATATTTGACATAATTTTACCAAGAACAGGGCTCAACAACGCCTAAAATACTTGATATCACTAGGCGTTGTCAAACACCCCACACTTGTGCCTTGCTTGTCCCCAAGCAAGAGAGTTTTTAACAAATTATAATAGAGAATCGAACAATTTTTGACTGTGTTTAGTTTCAAAGTTTATTGCTCTTTGAGTTAGAATGGAATAGTTCGTGAAAACATAATTGAGTTGTTCTTTGGAATTCATGGCTTTCTAAAGAACCCTTGATCACAAACTTTCTGTCCACAATGAAGTGTACTTACTCATTCAGATTCTAAAGGCCATTAAGGAATTGTCCATGACTTTCGATGTTGTCCGTGTAGCGAGCTTTCAGAAATACCATCCCAGACCAGACGATCTTAGGTGGTAAGGTGCGTAAGGCCCGCCCATTTTAGACCTACCGACTCGAACAACAAAGGCCACAGATTGACTTTTCCTTCCTAAATTCCAATCCTAAAACAGCTCAATCTTCTAAACTCATAAAACTCAAATTATTTGACTAACTAATAGCATGATCACAACTAAACAGTATTTCTTGAAAAATACTAATGCTATCACAATCACAAACCATTCATTTCAAAATTGCAATTCATTAAAAATTTTGAAAAATATTGCTAAAAATTGAAAAATTGATCATTTCTGCAAAAATTTCAAAAATATCTCTTTCGACCGTCCACACCCCACACTTAAAACCGTACAACGTCCCCGTTGTACAAAAAATTAATTCAAAACAAGGGAGAAAGAGTTACCCCTTTTTGGATGGTAGACTGCTTGGTGCTCAATATCACAGGTATAATGCGTACAATCGGATCCTTGATTCATATGCTGGAGTTGTAGCGCTACAGTAAGACACGCCGGTGGTCAATACAAGTGGAGGGGGCACGGTGACCCCACACTTGTCTGAGACAACTCCTTCTCAATTTGGTATATCATGCATAACTTAACAAACAAACATAACAAATAAAATAAAAATATACAGATAGAAGTACCATCAGTTTATACATATATCCCAAAAAATATAAAAAGAAAAGAAAAGAAAATAAAAGTACATCAATCGCTGCCAGGCGGCCTGGAGGGTCCAGCCTCGTGATCATGGGACCTAGCTGGGAATGGTCGGGGGCGCTGACCCTACGCAGATGCGATCTGTAAAAGTACCTCCCCGATCCACTCGAGCTGGTCCTCGATCCTCGTAACTCTGGCCTCCAGCCGGCTGAGAGCTGGTGAGTCCTCCTGCTGTGGCTGCGGCTGTGCCGGCTCTGGTGCTGCTGGCTCTGGTCTCCGGCGTCTCCTGCCAGGCTGGGCATATGCAGGCTGGGGTGCCTGAGGAAGCTCGGTCGGTGCCCGGATGAACTGCCCCGGGCGCTGCTGCTCAATGAGCCGCATCCTCTCCAGCGTGCGTGCTGTAGTGCGCGATGGAGGCAGAGCGGTCAAGGAAGCTGCCACGGGGGCACTGAGAATGCCATATGAGCGAGCCAGGCGGGTAATGAAGTACCCCCTGGCTAGTGGGCTGCTGGAGGAGGCGTCAGTCGAGTGGGTGGAGAGGGCAACCGCAAGGGCATAGGGGAGATGGAGGAATCGGGACGGGTCGAGGAGAACCCACAAAAATGTCATGTCATCGCCCGACACCTTCTCGCCCCCCTCCCGATGCATGATGGAGGTGGAGACGATCCGGTGCATGAGGCGGTGAAGTGGATCGCGGAGGTGGCTCTCCCTCGAGGTCCCTGCCTCATACATCACATTCGACAGCGGTGTCCAAACCTCCATGTTGGGAGGGCGCTCCGGCTCCCCCTGAATGCATGACCCGAAGAATCGGGTGAAGTAACGGTGCTGGAGGTCTGCCGGAGTGTATAACCCCACTCGCCTCCCGAACTCCCAGAGGTTGCACTCCCTGCGCACACCTCCCAAACGAAAACGCACCAGTCTGGAGCGTGGGTCCCCCGCCCGTGGTGCGAACTGGATAGTGGAGATGAACTCCAGTAGCAACTCCGTGTAGACCACGTCCTCATCCATGGCCATAATCCTGTCCCAACCACGGCAGGTGAACGATGCCTCCTCGTGGGTCCAGGTGCGGTGCAGAAATGGCTTGATTGCGCCCCAGAGCCCTGCATCCCTCAAGATGTCTCGGTCTATAACAGTCGCCTCGAGGACCCGGCGACTGGTCAATGCATCCCGCCGCGAAATGTACTCCACTGAACTGTCAAGCTCTGCAGGGAACTGAAGGAAGGCGTGGTCCAATCTGAACATCATCTGCAAAAGAAAATATAGCCACAAAACAAATTTTTTTTTGCAAAATCAGTCCCTTTTCTTCCCCAGCCGCACCGCGACGCGGCCCAAGATCAAGGGCGCGGCGCGGCGTGCGACTGTTGCCAAACCCCGAATCAAATCCTCATTTTAATCATACCACAAGGTAGCCTAGGTGCCGATTAGCTCATATAGAGTCTCCATTTGGCAAAACAAACACCCTATAAGCTAGCATTAGTGATTATAAGTTTTGAACTATTTTGGGGCAAATCACTAGAATTAACTACCTAATCGCTAGTTTTAACGAGTAATAGATAGTTAGAATGGCATACCTTGGTAGTGGGAACAAAATAAGCAAGAAAAATTGCAAGAAATTTTCGATCACCAGAGCTCCGAGTCGTATGTGGGTCGTGCGAGCCGCGGTTCACCTTATAAAGGAGAAAAACTGACCGATCGTTTCCCGCGACGCGGGTTTTCCATTTCCGCGGCGCGCGTGTCGCCAATTCAACCCCTGCGCATCGGGTTGAGTTCCGACCCCGCGTCGCGCAATATAAAAAGCCGCGACGCGGTCTTGAAGATTTCAAAACTTTTCACACGATCCCACACTTGCTTCAGACCACTAATACCTGCAAAAGATTGATGTATTTTCTAAATTAATCCTAAGAAATATAAAACCTACCTATGACACGATGGGTTGCCTCCCAACAAGCGCTAAGTTTAACGTCTTCAGCCAGACGTATTACTCCTTCTACAGCTACGGTGGATCGTATGCCTTCTTCCTTTGTTGATTTTTAGTCACCACTGTCCCTTTGTTGTCCCAATGCCCTTCAAACTTTCCTGGGTCGAATGGCTTGTTGGTTCTCCTGTTGCTACGCAGCTGCTGTCTCCCGATGATTTCCCGCGAGTGCTTGAAAGTAGCTTTGAACCTCCAAGCTCGGTCCTTTCTTCTGCACCTCTTCAAAGTCAAGGGCTTGACGTGAAGCGCGCCTAGTGCTGCTCCCAGTAGTTGTCTTGTAGATTTCATTTTGCCAGTGTACCACGTGCCATCTTCAGTTTGCAATTTTGGCTTGCAATGCCAGTAAAGATTTTCCAATCGAATGGGATTGAAAGGCAACATATCAGGATGCTTCCATATGTCCTCATCGATGGTATTGATCACATATAATTTTCCATTCATGAATGGATCATGAGTGGTAATAAAATCATGTTTATTATTTTCAAAAATAAACTCGTCAGCATCATCTTCTTGATCATCGTCCAATAGGTGGATCGGGACCAAAAGTGGGTGACTAGTTGGATCTGGTGGTGGTATAAAGTCACCCATCACCATATCATTGCTTTCAAATTTCTCAAAATTTTCAAAAATCATTGGTTCGGGGGTAATATTGTCATCTACACCCCCTTCCCCAATAGTATCAACAATTTCGGGAATTGTTGGGCTGGGGTCTGTACTGTCACTTACAGCCTCCTCCTCAACATCCTCATTAACCAAATTATCTGGTGATGGTACAGATTCACACATCACCAGATCAACATTATCAATACTTTCAAAAACATCAAAAACTTCAAAGGTTGTTGAGTCAGAAGTAGCATTGTCACTTACAACCTCTTCCTCAACAACCGTTTCGACCATCTCAATGGTCTCTTGGCTTTCCCAAGGTGTATGCCCTTCAATCACATATTCAGGTGATGCAAGTTCACACACATTATCATTGGTATAAAAATCACTCACCTCCGATTCTGGCGAAGGTGGTAAACATTTCCAACTTTCCTCTAACCTATCTAAAGAAGCTTGCATTTTTTCAAGAGCTTCAGCCTGGTCCTTCTGCTCATGGTAGTTATTATACATGAATACCCAAAGTTGGGCCCAAGTTACAGGATTCTCAAGCTGAGATGACTCCTCGGTCCGCCATCCATTGTCATCGAATGATCCATTATGACAATCATCCTCGTAATAAGTGTCGGCCGAATAATAATCATACTGATCCGGGTACATGTAATCACCCATTATAAGGATGTACACGTACCAAAAATCAGCAAAATAAAATCAAACATAAAAAATCAGAAACTAAATCCTACAAATCACCTAATCTAAGCTCACAGCTCCCCAGCAACGGCGCCAAAATTTGACGTGCACGCAGAGGTCGTCATGGGGTCAAAAATAAGAGATAACCTAACATTCACTAGTATAGTGGAGTCAGGGTCGATCCACAGGAGCTACGTGGTTAGCCTAGATGAGAGATTACAAACTAATAGTGTCACAGCTATAGTCGGAGGAGCTAATTTCTATCTTTCTCCCTCGAAACAATATTCAAACACTCAAGCCAAGCTTAGCTATGTCCAAATGACCTAGTTACTTTCTGAACTCAGAAGTACATCTCTGAATCAGAAGCAATTGAAGGCGTTCAAACTAGCAAAAACCAAGCAAAGCATAAACTAGCTAATAACTAACAGTCCTATTAAACAGTTACTAGCCAAGGTTTAATGCTCAACCTAACCAAGTTAGCCACTGATTTCAGCTAAGGAAAACAGTGCTAACAAGGTCCAAAACAATATCCAAAACACAATCAATCATATAACCAAAACACAAACATCCAAAATACCGAAAAACCAATATTAAATGCAACCGAATGATTTCATTCACCAAAACCAATATCCAAACATCAAATCAGTAACCAAAATGTTTCAAAAACAGAAACCTAAATGCTCAAAGTCAGTGGTTGTCACTCCCAAAGACTTTAACTACAAAACTACTTGCTACTAAAAAGGAAATTAAATCCAAAAACATGAAATACCAATTATGAGCTTGCTGAAATGAATCCTCGAGTCAAAGAGCTTCTAGGTCGATGTTTACACCCGGTCTTTGCTAGGGTTTTTGGCTGGAAATGCCTCTATTTATAGTTGCAAATTTCCCGTGACCGCGCCGCGCATAAGTGAAATCCGCGGCGCGCGTACTTATCCGTTCCCCGTTTTTTCGTCATTCAAATGTGTTCCACCGCCTTACGCCCGCGTCGCGCAGAAGATAAATCCGCGGCGCGCGTACGTGTTTCTTTGATTTTGCATTCTTTCCATACTTTTTCCTTTTGTACACCTTTAGTCCCTGTTTCTTACTCTTTTTCTCCAGACAAGTCCTGGCACGAAAAGTGAGAATACCCATGCATATTTGACATAATTTTACCAAGAACAGGGCTCAACAACACCTAAAATACTTGATATCACTAGGCGTTGTCAGGGTATAAGCCAGAAAAAGACAAAAGCTTTAGTCAACAACCAGGTGAGTTTCTCACTACATTGTGTGGACGTTATATGTCCTTTACTGTATTTTTGTGTGCTTATAAGATGTTTATAAGATGTTGGTAAATAGTACCAAGTTGTGTGTATATTGTTGATATATATCTTTCTGCTATAATTATAAGGGTTGGGTATGGTGTGTGTGTGCTCGACGTACTGAGTAATATAGAGATACTAGCAAAAGACACTGAGCAAATACACATGACTCGACGTACAGGGTATGCGCGGCTCTAAGTGCTGAGCAAGGGAATTAGATTTACTGAGCAGATACGTATAGGAGGTTATAATCGAATATACTGGGTAGAGCAGATTATGTGACGTGTGGTTGTATTTTTCCTGTTAGGGGTAAAGTATGTGTAGCTGATATGCTGTGTAGTTGTTGGAACTCACTATGCCGTGTGCTTATTCTTTCCCTTTTTAAATTACCATTTCAGGTTGTACAGGTGGAAATGACGGCCAGGCATTACGAGTACACACTGATGCTGCTTAATTGGGGATTCATGCTATGAAATGATGTTTAAAATGATTTCTAATATCTTCAAAATGTTAATTATTGAATAAATTGATATTTATTTAAATGAAGATGTTTTATTAAAAACCGGGTGTTACAAGTTGGTATCAGAGCCAAGGCTTGAGTGAATCAGACTCACTTGATGGGTTTTGATCTCAAGCTTGAGACTTAAAAGTTTTCTTTGGAAATATTTTTACAAGAAATTATAAGTTGTTTTTCGAATAAGGGGTTAAATGAATGTTGTTGCAAAGACGCAGTGTGTACCGTCAGCCGACGTCAGTGGGGAAAAGGTTAAGTGCTTAGTCTTTGTTGCTATTTCTGTAATATATGTGTGCTTAAATGCCATTAAAGTGTAGGCAGTAGGAACTAAATAGTCCTAGAAATTTTGAGTTGGCCAAGTTGCATGTTCCTTGATAAGTGATATCCATAAGGTAAATCCTTTTATGTGAAAATTTTCTACCACTATGTTGGTAAAACAACCTGGGGTATAGGTGGTAAAATTATCATGAGAAGTGAATTGGGGACTTCTGGACAAGTTCTGAAACGAACGAGGGTAGGTGTGGAAGATAGTAGTAGAGCTCCTACTATTGAAAGCACAGGATCCGCGTTCGAATCGGGAGTTGGTCGTAAGGAATCCAATACACTGAGGGTATAACTAATTGGTGTATATGCTGATAAACTATATTTGTCCATTCTATTGGTTGGCAATCATAGAGTTTATTGGGATCAATTAGGACGCTGGAGATTGAGAATCTAGTGACGTTTCATTTCTTAATAATTAAGTAATGAACAGTTGATGTGACTATAGTAGATGAGCTGTGCAAAAGTGACACGTTAAGTCTCTTCGTTACTAAGAAAAGCACAGATAAGGGATGATAAAAAGAAGATGTTGATTGCTACAATAGTCGATTTTGATTGACTATAAATAAACGTAATGTTATTTAGAGAAGAGCATAAGTCGCAAATTTCATTTCCAGATATGGAGATATATGTGAGGCTTCCAGGTCATCTGCAGTTGCTGGTCAACAAGTTTTATATACGAGGCGTGTCAGATGACTGGAGTATGATGGTACTGAAGGCTGAGGATGTATGTGAGCGTATCAGCAGAAATTGGAATCCAGTAAATGGATGGCAAAATTTGGAAGAAGACATACGTGAACTGAAGCATTATATAGATGTGAAAAGTATACGTACGGATATACGTGTACATGGTAGGAATATAAGATTTTATACGTGGTGTCGTATGTTTGCAGAATTAGAATTTTATCCATTCCCGTACAAGAGATGTACGTGTATACGGGATGGACATATAATAACAACTCGTGAGAGTGCAGATGACATAGTGGTGTGGCGTAAGGGTATTCATGTAGGAATTGAATACTATGAACGAATGTATCATAACAGGCTAGATGTGGCCTATCAGTGTATCATGTACTTAAAATCTGTTAGTATATGAAAATAATGAGTTGAGAAAATATTGCAAACTGACCAAGATAACTATCTTGTTAGCATATGTGTGTTGGGTAATAGACTAAGTGAATACCTCTTAAGTATGTAACCCGTAGGCAAGTAACCGTGGATAAACTGTGTCGGTAGCTGGTTGAATATCTAGTTGATATTAGCTGTGCGGACGAATACGTGAGTATTAAGTGGTGATAACCATGGATATGGTATCATATTGTGGGTGGAGATTTTGTAGTTGTATGTGGAGGCTGAGCTGATATGAGGATTATTGGTGTCATGTGGTTGGTTGCAGAGCTGTGCAGTCGTATGTGTGTTAGCTGTTAAGCCTTTAGAGCGAAAAGCTGTTTATTCCGTGGGGCCACTTATACTTGTAGTTGGGACCACTTATTAGGTGGGGCTACTAGTATTGTGGTTGGGACCACTTATGCTATGGGGCTACTTGTACTTGTGGTTGGGACCACTTATTCCGTGGGGCCACTGGTAACTTGTAGTTGTGACCATTTATTGTGGGGGTTAATAGTACCTGTGGTTGTGACCACTTATTTAGTGGGGCCACATTTGGTAAGACCACATATGTGTTGTGGATCTTATGAGCAGTAATTGTGGTGGGACCACATACAAGTGTTGTGATGGCTTTATTGGCTGGCAGTTCTAACACACATACAGTTGGGTGTTTGGTGGATAGCTGAGCTGTTGAGGTTGTGAAGAGCAGGGGTTGTGATATGATGTGGTGAACATGTGATCATGATTATACGATGCATAACAAGTACCTTGCATCCATGATGTATGTATGGTGAGTGTATGAGATTACATAACGAGTACTTTGTAGTCTCAATAGGTGGCCTAGTTGATTAGAGGTGGTTAATGTGCCAGTATTGTAATACCCTTTGGGTTTACTAGTACAACTGTATTGTGTTGAAATAGAAAATGATTGAGTGGAAGAGTAAGTGTATGTCAACGCTGGAGATTCCGGGGACGGAATCTTATAAAGGGGGGAGAACTTGTAACGACCGTTTTTCAAAAAAAAAAAAAAAATTGAATAGTAACTCCGGCGGCGTGAATGGTGCTCACGACACGAGGCCTGGCGGAGCTTCTAGAGAGGTGCGCGATGAGGTAAGTGCTTACGTAATGGTCACGACGCGACCGGGGGTCCGTCGCGACGCGAAGAGGGTCCAGAGGTCTATAAATAAGAGCTCCAAACCTCATTTTTGGTCAAAACAAATACTAAACACTTATATACTATAGAGGAGTGTGTTAGTAAGGAAGAGGTGCTATAAGAGAGGGAAATCAATAGCTTCGGGTAGCGATCGTCGTCTCGACATACGGAAAGTAAGTTCCAAACCTTTAGTACAATTATAATAGTATTTTGCATATAATATGAAGGGAACGATAGTTAGTCATTCTGACTTATATCAAATAACCAAGTTCGAGCCGGGAGATAACCCAGGCTATGGAGACTTTGTTCCGAAATAATGCTAATTGATTTACTTACGAGAATGGTGCCTAGGCCGGTTACATAGGATCTGGTTGTTGGATTTTCCGAAAGGCTAAAATGCTGAAAGGATCCTGCCACCCCATCTAATCTTCTACCTGGCTGTTCTTTACTTGATAAATCATGAAGTGTTATTTTAGAACTATTAAAAAGGGTGAATGGAAGATTTATAAATGATAGATTTTGTACTGTGATAACAGTCAAGGTTGGAAGAGGGTATAAGGCAGAAAAAGACAAAAGCTTTAGTCAACAACCAGGTGAGTTTCTCACTACATTGTGTGGACGTTATATGTTCTTTACTGTATTTTTGTGTGCTTATAAGATGTTTATAAGATGTTGGTAAATAGTACCAAGTTGTGTGTATATTGTTGATATATATCTTTCTGTTATAATTATATGGGTTGGGTTATGGTGTGTGTGTGCTCGACGTACTGAGTAATATAGAGATACTAGCAAAAGACACTGAGCAGATACACATGACTCGACGTACAGGGTATGCGCGGCTCTAAGTGCTGAGCAGGGGAATTAGATTTACTGAGCAGATACGTATAGGAGGTTATAATCCAATATACTGGGTAGAGCAGATTATGTGACGTGTGGTTGTATTTTTCCTGTTAGGGGTAAAGTATGTGTAGCTGATATGCTGTGTAGTTGTTGGAACTCACTAAGCCGTGTGCTTATTCTTTCCTTTTTTAAATTACCATTTCAGGTTATACAGGTGGAAATGACGGCCAGGCATGACGAGTACACACTGATGCTGCTTAATTGGGGATTCATGCTATGAAATGATGTTTAAAATGATTTCTAATATCTTCAAAATGTTAATTATTGAATAAATTGATATTTATTTAAATGAAGATGTTTTATTAAAAACCGGGTGTTACAGTTTAAGCTTTGCATTTTATCTGATCAAATCTAAGAGTTATGGGCTAAAATGAAGACAAATTTGGGCCTTAATGGGTTTTTCGGTTGGGGACCGAAGGTTGTTCGGTCTGGCTTCCTTGTTGTTCGGTGGGCTTGGGTGCGATTGGGCTTAGGTTTAGGCATTAGTATAAATACTCTTGTATTGTTTCATTTAGAGAGTGGTCGTTTGATAGAGTATGCGTGATATAGAGAGATTTAGAGTGCTCATTCGATCAAGGAACCTTATGTACCAGCCTGTTATTTTTAATAGAGTGCATTGAAGGTTTGAAGTAATTTCTTGTGTGTTTCGATTCATACTCGATTGGATTCCGCACTCTCGAGTGTGTTTGATTGATACCAAATAGATCCAGTGGTTTTTTGGGACTAACAGATCGTGAGACAGAAAAACAGAGGAGGATGGAGAACAAGTGACCGTCGGAAATCAAAAGAATGTATGCGTAGTTCAATTTTTTTTTTATCGAAAATCATTCTTTGAGAATGATCTTCTTTTTGTTGGTTTGCATTTTTTGAGAATAGTTGTCCTTTTTGTTTGTTTGTTGTAATGTGTATATGAGAATTCTAATAGAATATTCTATGAGAATAGCAGTTCTTTTTGTTGGCTGTTTGCATTAGTTCTTTTTGTTGGCTGTTTGCATTCTCTGAGAATAGCAGTTCTTTTTGTTTGCTTGTTTGTAATACGTATATCGGAATTCTTAAAGAATATGTTATCCAGCTTCTCTGTTATCCGCATTTTACATATTTTTTGAGAATGCAAAGGAAAAGAACTTCAATTAACTCAGCCAAAACATATTTTCACCTTCTCTGTTATCCATATTTACATATTCTTTGAGAATGCAAAAGAAAAAAACTTCAATTAACACACCAAAAACATATTCTCACATTGTCTGTTATCCACATTTTACATATTCTTTAAGAATGCAAAGGAAAATAACTTCAATTAACTCACCCAAAACATATTAACTTTTTGATCTTAACATGTTTATAAAACAATGTAAATACCTAGATGTCAATACATCTTCCGTTTCGCTCTTTTATTCTATTTTTGGCAAATTTTTCGTTAAAATTATAAAAATAAAAATTATTTTTAAACATCACACTTTTTTTATTTTTGTTGCCAAAACTACCCAACAACACATAAATGTTGATATAAATTCATTCCAAACTCATACGGGCTCGTATTTGCTAAAATTGTAACTTTTTAGTTAAACTGCGGCATTTTCGATCCATTTTTAAAGTTAACCAAAACACCTTCTTTCTTGACCCAAACTATCATCTTTCTTTTGACCTAGTATAATTACATGACAATGAATCATATTATTAAAGTCTTGGGGTCAATTTTCAAACTTTTATTTCTTAGGCTAAAACGGATAATTAAAAAAATAGTTTAATTATAGTCTTTTATAGCCAAATGACATTTTAAATGATGTTTAACCAGTTTCTTGACTTTCCAATTCAATGTTACTTTCTTGTGGTGTAAGCATATTTCATAAATCATATTTTTCTAGATTCTTGACCACAAACATCAACTCCATTTCTTGTCCAATTTAGACTTTTATCAAAAGTCAAATTTGTCCTTTTTTGCTAATTGACTATAATTATGCTAAGTAACCCCAGTTTCTTGATTCATTGGTGTTTCTAATTCACTACCTATGATATTCCACAAGTACAAGATCAATTTCAACATACATCAAATATATCCCACGTAATTCCATTTTTACACTAGAAGTTTGACTTTGACAGAAAGTCAAAGCTGTCAAAATTGTTCGTTATCATTTTATGAACTTTTGATTCTTTCATACCATTACTTGACTTTTAAAGTCTATGAGTTCAATACCACCAAAAATTCAAGTATTCCAAGCCAAGGTATCAAATTCTTAGCTTTCTAGCATGCTTGAACTCATATCATAACTCACTTTCAAAATGCATCGAGAAATTTTAATTCCATTTCAAGTTTTAATTAGGGCTTATAGAAATTACCTCAAAACTTTGTCCAAAAATCAAGCACAAATCTAAAATTGAGACTAAAATCACCCACAATCAGAGTAATGTGAAATTGTGGTTCTTCTCCCGCCGTCATCGGACCACTAGGCTGCCGGAATAGCCGCCGGCGGTGACCCTTGATGCTGTCGTTTAGCTTTTCCCCATTTATCTGCGTTCTTTCTCTCGTTTCTGCTGGAATCGCAAATCACGAGGTTGGAGTCGGTTTTATTTTCTTTTCTTGTCCCACCGACAACCACCAGCAGCCGCCGCTGCTTCTGGATTTTCGATGGTCGACCACCACCAGTCGATAGGCTGCTGCTCGACTCGTTCTTCCCACTGCTCGATCTCTTCTTTGCTCGATTCAGGCTCTGTTCTTGCCGATTCCTTCTTTCCCTTTCCCGATTTCTTGCCTCAGTCGATTTCTCCTTCTCTTCTCCATCGATTTTCTGATCTTGTGTGACTTTTGTTTGCGTGTTGGTGTTATCGAGGGGAGAAACCACATCAGAAAGGAAAAAGCGTACACCGTATCACTCTAAAACCAGGTTCTGGTTTAAGTGGGCCTGATTTGATATATTTCCGAAAATGCCCCTCGCTTGAGCCTTAGAAATATTTTCATCGTATGTTCCTTCAATTTTTTCTTGATTTCATCGTATCATAACTTTATCATATGATTTCTAAATTTCACAAACTTTAGACCTTTAGAAAGGTGAGAATGAGCTTTAGAACTTTCTCCTACTGATTTAAGTCCCAATCTTCCTATATTTATTTATTATAGGCCCTTGAACATGGCCATTTGGCAATATTTATCACCTTTGGGTCATTTTAAAACCTTCATAACTTCTTCGTTATAACTCAAAAAGGCCTGAATCCTTATCCTATGTTTTTGGTAGCTCAAATATTACCAAAGTCTCATTGAGGTCTTTTTCTCAATTCCTTTTATATTTTGAGATATTAGTTTTTAAAGATTGTTTAATAAAGTTTTCACTTTTGACCTTTATTCCCCTTTTGCTCTTGGCTTACTTAGACCAAATTTCTAACCGAAATAATATATCAAAATGACTTAATAAAAAGTCTTAACAATAATTTTCTAATAATCTCACATTCTTTGACCATTTGCCCCTTTATTATACACTTAAGTGACAAATTATAACTTATGCACGTAAAACTTTTTGGTTGTCACAAATATCTACCCCTTAAACGGATTCCGTCCTCGGAAGCACTAAGATAAGGATGGGATTATCTTGCAATAACATAATCTCATATGAATAAGAACTTCTCACTACATCCTTGATGAAGTTCTTACTTCAAGTTCCCATAGCTTTGTGAAGTACCCTTAGTAGTTATCCTCTTGACATTATCCTCTTTCACTTCACATGTTTCATTCACTTAACTCATTATCACTAAAATGTATTTCTGTTAGAATTCTTGATGATTACTTCTTTTATGTCGTGAATCTGTTTGACTTTCCAAAGTCAATATGTTATCCAATTACTTTCTCTTGATTCCTTGGTACTGAAGCATAATTGCTTCCTTAACATAGTAATTCTCCCACGATGGAGTGTACCTATATTTATATAATAGTTAATTGAATATTTGCTAAAAGTAGCATTCTACTTTGTCATTCTTACTTATCCATCTGTCGTAAGGCCTTATCTTCATGAGTCTTTCATATCTTTTGATTTCTTTCATCATTCACTTATTCAGTATTTGAACTTTACTAAGTTCTAAATTTTCTTTGACTACGCCAATTGGTCAACATGTTTCTTGTATTACTGCAATGATGATACTATAGGTGATTAGGGAATCATCTACTCCTTTCATTACACATGCACCAATAGTTCAATCACTATTCATGAATTTTGCATCAATCATTGCCTTTAAAATTCTTAATCACCCTTCATAACTCGAGGATTTGCAGCTACCTGACTTGCAACCTCCACAAGCAATCTTTCATCTTCTAGATGCATCTATGATGATCGATAACTTTACTTGTACGTTTCAATATTCTAAAGTCAACATTGGTCGACAGTCAATTGTTAGTCAACGATCACGATCGGATCAATTGCCAGACGTGCTATACTCACATGGCTCTTGCAACAATTTGTTTCAATATTAGGATACAATCCCTTATATCATCGTCCCTTTGATGACAGACATGCCTTATTATCCTATTATGTCTTTCGGTCGGCTCCTAATCTTCCATTACAATAAAATCATCAAGTCCTTAGACTTGAACTTGTACTACTTTATCCATATGATCGTTTATATGGCTAAGCATCCGGGGTCTACCCATCTACCCCTTAAACGAAAATGAAGGGCATTTTCGTTTAAGGTCCAACCTTCTACATGATTCCACGTATTAATCATGTATTCCCCTTTTCTTATTCTTACTTTCCATGATCTCATGACAATCTTTTGACATAACTAAAATGTCAACTTCCATTAGTTCATTACTAACTCGACATATGACGACATAAGTCTATCATTTCTATTAAATCAATTAGCTTTCCACTCAGAATATCACCTTTGTGATAACTATCTCATTGTGAGGAAATACTAACCTCATTATAGCACAAGAAGTACTTTTCTAGTTACCATCACCCATGTGCTAAATTCAGCACAACCATCATATTAATCTTACTTGCCCAAAGGTACTTCGAATGCTCTCAATAAGTTGTGATTTTCAACTTACATCATGAGTTATTGTCATTAACCATCACGTATAGATGTCATACTTTCATTGACTAGACTGCTTAATGCATCAGCTTCATCTTGAATCTCTAGCTTCTGGAGATGAAAAGTCCCTAGGAAACAACCAACACTACTAGAAAATGTCTGAATAGCTACGGAAGTTTGCTACGGAAGTCGAATCCATAGCTATTCTACTACGGAATATGTCACAGAATGACATTTTGTAGCAATTTTGCTATGGAATGAACTAATAACCTAAGTTCACATGCAACCTATGAGGATATATGTTTTCTTCTAATTGAACATATAACAAGTTCCTAAAAGGCCAACAAAATTTCTAAAGAATAAAACCAGAAAACTAACCTTTAGATTTCTTGGAAGCAAAGCAGCAAAATTATCCTGTCTCAAGTGAAGTCACACCCAGGGAGCTGAGGTATATGGTGATAGAGGTGGCAAATGGGTCGGGTCGTGTCGGGTTCGTGTCGGGTCAACACACTAAACGGGTTGAGAGGGGTGAACCCGGACACGACCTGTTTACATAAACGGGTTGAAAGTTGTAACCCGAACTCGACCTGTTTAACCTGTTTCAACCCGACACGACCCGCTAACCCGTTTAACCTGCCAACCTGTTTAACCCATTTAACCCATTTAACCCGCCAACCCGTTTAACCCGTTTACCATCCAAATTACATAAACAATAAAACAACTAGATACAATACAAAAGTTCACGTAAATAACACCAAAATAACAGAAAATTACAAATCCGATGTAAACAACAAAACACCAAATGACCAAAGTAGCAAAAGAAAAAGTTTCCAAATTGTCAAAGTTTTATAAGTTCAAAACATTAACTCCAATATCCACCCCCTTCAATCATGTTCATCATTCTTCCTTAACCAAATGAAGAATTTTGTGTTTGAGAACTTGATTTGATACTTTCGTTTTCACCGTCTTCAACATCAACCTTCAATGTAGTCACCTTTTTGCAAAGAGCCTCAACTTCGGGTTGCAACGAAGCTAAAAGCAAAAATATAAACACAAATGTTAGCATTTTCTGCACTAATAATGCAGTTTTTTAACAAAAAAACAGAAAAACGCTGCATTTTTTTAGCAAAAAAATACAATTTATTTTAGAAAAACGGTGCAGTTTTTTAACAAAAAAATGCAGTTTATTAAACAAAAACGATGCAATTTTTTAATATAAAAACAGAAAAAAAAGGTGGCAAAAAATAGTTAGGAAGGTTTTTTACATTCTTTGAAAACCCAATCTCTAAGACAAACAATTAGTTCGGCAGTGTCGGCCTTTAAGGAACTCCGGTAAACATCTAGAACTCGTCCTCCAATACTAAAAACAGATTCGGATGCAACTGTAGAGATTGGGATTGCCAAAATATCTCTAGCCATTTGAGAAACAATGGGATATCGTCCTGTCTCAAGTGAAGTCACACCCAGGGAGCTGAGGTATATGGTAATGGTGATCGAAAATTCCAAAGTTAGGGGATAGAGTTGGCGCAGAAAATAGGGTATCTAGGGACCCCTATTTATAGTTTTCCAGATGACCAGTTGATAAGCCTTAGAGATAAACCTATTTGAATTCAAATAAGATAAACATTTTATCTTACAATTCAAACTCCTATTTATCTCTAATTATCAAAATCGAAAATCTATATATCCATATATAGATTTCGATTGCCACTGGACTCACTCACACTGCGACTTACTCAACTATTGAATAATTACAGTTTCAGTCCCTGCACCTTTAATTAATTAAATTAATCACTAATTAAATCCAATTAATTCTAGATTAATTTCTAATTAATTAATATAGTTTCTAATTAATATATTATCACTTTAATATATTAATAAACCATATATTTAATTCTATTGATTTATTAAGCACATAATAAATCAATCTTTCTCTCTGCCGAATTTTCTACCAAACCTCCAGCTATGAGGGCAACCCAAATGCACTATGTTACTATTAATTAGGTAAATACTAATTATTAGTCATGGCTTACACACCTAATCCAACAGTCTCCCACTTGGATAAGTCTCTGACTATAATTACCAATTTAACCTCTAATTAATCAGCATCTGTAGCTTCCTAGAAACCGTTGCCGAACTCTGACCTAGTCAGTTCTGTCCATAGATAAGTGATCAGATGATCCTCTGTCCAACAAGATATTTTCATACTCAAGACATAGATTTAAGATCAATCCTGGTCTGATTCTCTGTTTCTCGATTTCCGATTTGCATATGACTCTTATACTACTAATTGACCATGTCAATTTAGTCCCGGTTCGCCAACCCTTTTAGTCAACTTCAAATTCATCGATAGTCCTACAGATATCTGTTCCCCATTAGGGTCAAGGGACGAATAAGCTTCGACTCATATACTTATGTCTTTTACCTGACAAATCACTCACAACAATACGTTTTATAACACCGAGTTACTGATGCGTTTTCGTATTATCAATGAACAACCGCCTAGTAAATCATAACTCATATGTCTTGGCTTAAAGATCAAAAGATATTATCGTCTCAACATTGCTCGTGATGTAATCCATGAAGCAATCTATTGAGCGTGGGTTTATCCAATACTCAAATCTCCATTTCCAAGTACTCATGAACGTTACAACAATCTTATTGCAATGTCTAACTCCATAGACAATCTACAAACCAATTCATGACAGTATTCCTTCATACTTACTCCCTAAAAGTATGAGCGACTGTGGATATTTGTGTCATCCAATTACTCAGGAAGTAAACATGCAAAATGAAACACAATGACAAAGTATTGACAAAAGTAGTAAACCATTACTCATTAATAAATCTATATTATTAAATCACAAAATTCAAATACAATTACATTGTTACAAGTTTCAAAACCTATCTAATTACAAAAACTTATATCATCTCTTAATCCAATGCTTCTAGCATGCTGATTATGCTTAATACTACTCAGAGCCTTTGTCAAGGGATCTGCAGGATTATCTTCCGATGATACCCTCTTTACAAGGAGGTGACCTTTGTTAAGGCAACCGCTCCTTCGTTATCGCATAACAGTTCCATGGGCTCCTGAATACTCGAGACAACTCCAAGGTAACCGATAAAGTTCTTCAGCCAAGCCGCTTCCTTTGACGCTTCACTTGCTGTAGAATCAGCCACCGTCTCTTGCTTGGAACTCTTCCAAGTTATTGCTCCTCCATTCAAAAGGAATACCCAGCCTGACTGAGACCGACCATTGTCTCTATCCGTTTGAAAGCTGGCATCTATATATCCTTCAACTCTCAATGTATCACTGCCTCCAAGGACTAACACCATGTTCTTTGTCCTTCACTGATACTTGAGTATATTTTTCATAGCTATCCAATGCGCCCTTCTAGGGTTTCCCTGGTACCGACTGACCATGCTCAAAGCAAAGGCCACGTTAGGGCGAGTACACGTCATAGCATACATGATTGACCCCATAGCCGAAGCGTAAGGTAACCGACTCATGTCAGCTATCTCCTCGTCTGTACTCGGACTTTGAGTCTTACTCAACTTTGCATTACTCTGGATAAGTAGCTCTCCCTTCTTGGAATTTTCAATACTAAACTTTTTTCGTACCTTTTCCGAGTACGTACCCTGACTAAGTCCAATTAGTCTCTTCTTCCTATCTCTCAATATTCTTATCCCGAGAATATAGGCAGCTTCTCCTAGGTCCTTCATGGAGAAACACTTCCCAAGCCAAGACTTGACATCTTGCATGGTTGGAATGTCGTTTCCCATGAGCAGTATGTCATCAACATACAGCACCAGAAAAGTGACTATACTCCCACTAGCGTTGACATATACGCAAGACTCATCCTCGCTCCTAGAGAAGCCAAACTCTTTGACTTTTTCAGGGAACCAAAGATTCCAGCTGCGAGAAGCTTGTTTCAATCCGTAGATCGATTTCTCAAGCTTACACACCTTATTAGGATACTTTGCATTGACAAAACCCTCTGTCTGATTCATGTAAACATCCTTAGTCAACTTCCCATTAAGGAAAGCGGTTTTGACGTCCATCAGCCAAATTTCATTGTCATGAAACGCAGTTGTGGCCAGCATAACCCTAATAGACTTTATCTTGGCTACTAGTTATGAGGTCTCGTCAGAGTCAACCCCCGGGGTTTGAGTAAAGCCCTTCGCAACCAGTCTTGCCTTGAAAGTGTGTACCTTTCCATCCATGTCGGTCTTCTTCTTGAAGATCCACTTGCACTCAACTGTCTTTCGACCTGGTATATTGTCAACCAACTTCCAAACTTGATTGTCATACATGGACTTGATCTCGCTATCCATTGCCTCTTTCCACTTGGCAGACTCAGGGCCCGCCACTGCTTCCTGTAGTTAGCTGGCTCATCCAAAATTATCAGTGTCTTATCACTGACAAACGTGTCCCCATCCGTAGTTATATGGAAACCATAAAACTCGGGTGGCATGCTAACTCTACCGGAGCGCCTAAGAGGTAAGGATACTTCAGTCGGACCAACAGGAACTTCTTCCTCAGGTTGGTTGCTAGTTTCTCCTAAGGTTGTGTCATCTAATGACTCTTGAATTTCTTCAAGATCAATGGTACTCCCACTGTCCTCTTTGAATATGAGCTCTTTCTCTCTCTCTCTCTCTCTCTCTCTCTCTCTCTCTCTCTAAAGACCACTCGTCTAGCTACAAAGATCACGTCCTTGCTCGGTCTGTAGAATAGATATCCAAAGGACTGTTTGGGGTAACCAATGAAGAAACACCTTTAGCTTCTTTCTATGAGTTTGTCTTGAGTCTCTCGTCTAACGAAAGCCTCACAACCCCAGACATTGATATGTGCCAACGAGGGAACTTTCCCCGTCCACATTTCATGAGGTGTTTTAGCAACCTTCTTAGTTGGGACAAGATTGAGGATATGGGCGGCAGTCTCTAAGGCATACCCCCAGAAGTGAATGGGAAGTGAAGCTCGACTCATCATGGAACGAACCATGTCTAACAGGGTTCAGTTTCGCCTCTCAAAAACACCGTTCAACTGTGGTGTTCTGGGAGGTGTCAACTGTGAAACTATTCCGCATCCCTTTAGATAGTCTAGGAACTCGATACTAAGATACTCTCCGCCTCTGTCGGACCTGAGCATCTTTATCTTCCTGCCTAATTGATTCTCTACTTCGTTCTTAAACTCTTTGAACTTTTCAAAGGTTTCAGACTTGTTCTTGATTAAGTAGATATAACCGTATCTACTAAAATCATCAGTAAAGGTCACGTAGAACCACATGCCATCCTTTGTGGTTGATCTGAAGGGACTACACACATCTGTGTGTATGATGTCCAATAGACCTTCACCTATTTCAAAAGAACCTTTGAAAGGTGATTTAGTCATCTTGCCCAACAAACAAGATTCGCATACATCATCCGACTTGAGGTCGAATGATTCCAACACTCAATCCTTTTAGAGTTGGGCGATGCATTTCTTGCTGATGTGCCCAAGCCGACTATGCCACAGGCATGCCTTTTCTACACCACTTAGTAGAATCAATATAATTAACACTATGTCCTAAATTGTCAACACATTCTACAGTTTCATACACACCATCACAAGGAAAAGTAGTAAAAATAAAAGCACCATTTTTGAAAACAGAAATTGAACCAATTTTATTATCAAAAGAAATCTGAAATCCTTGCTTGAACAATACGTGAAATGAAATAATGTTTCTTGCCATTTCTGGCAAACAGCGACAATTTAACAACTCTAAACTAACATCACTACTAAGCACTAAACTATAGACACCGATCATGGTAACAGGGGACGATCTCATATTGCCCATGATCAGGTTCAGTCTACCGTGCTCCACCTCCCTGCTTTCCTTTAGGCCCTGCAAATCAGAACATATGTGAAAACCACATCCTATATCAAGGACCCAAGAACTAGAAGATGGTGAGTTTTTAGAGATAGTGTATATACCTGCTGTCGATGGTTTTACTTTTCCATCCTTAACGTCCTGCAAGTACTTTGGGCAGCTTCTCTTCCAATGGCCCTTCTCTTTGCAATAGAAGCAGTCGGCTTCATTGGGGTTGGCCATACAAGGAATGTGGGAAGACTTGGTTCTCGAGCCATTGCTGGACGACCCGACCTGAACCTTCTCCCTCCAATTTTGTTTAGGATGGGCCCTTCCGTTTCTTTCCTTTGCCACTTCCAATGGCTAAGACGGGCTGATTAACCGAGGGTACACTTTTACCCTTCATTCCTTCTTCAGCAGTCCTAAGCATGCGATGCAATTCAGCCAGGGTAGACGGATTGTTGTTAAAATGATAAGCCAGCCTGAACTGGTCATAAGAACTCGGCAAGGAGTTAAGCATTATGTCAATGGCCAACTCCTCGTGTACAAGCATCGCAAGCTTCCTAAGCCGCTCCACGTAACCTTGCATCCTTTGCACGTGAGTGCAGATGGACTCTCCATCTCTAGGCTTGCTGCTCGTGAAGTCCTTGACCACCTCGCACCTCTCGATGCGCTCTTGCTTGCGGAACTTTTTCACAAGCTCCTTGTGCATCTCATAGGGCCGGTAGTCTTCATATATCCTTTGCAATTCGGGGTTCATTGTGGCAATCATGATGCAGGCCACTTTGGTCGCATCATCATAATGTTTTTGGTACGAGGCAAGTTCCTCGGGAGTAGCAGTTTCAGGGTCAATATCGACAAGCTTAGTCTCGAGTACATACTCTTTGTTCTCGAACCTTAGAGCCATCTTGATATTTCTTATCCAGTCGTTGTAGTTCGTCCCGTTTAATTGAACCTTTGAACATAACGAGAGGATTGAGGTAACATTGGAGTTTGAGTGGGGAACGGATTGATCAGCAGAAGACATCTATAAAAGAAGGTAAGTTTAATTAGACACTTGTCGGTCCTTATAATTAACCCAATATAAAATAAGGCTAGGATCCAACTATAACAATTTACAACATAGAAGAGGGATGTTGTAATCTATTTGCAAATTTTATAAAGGTAGGCGAATGACGATTCAGCCAATTCCACCGCAGAAAATAATCATATTATAATGGAATTCCTAGTTTCTTTTGAGATTTATTGAACTGTTCAATAGCATGTTTAATATCGGATATGCCCCACCGTTTGTGACTGGGATGCCGAGGATCACAAACCGGGTGTGAATAACCATGCAAATTAGCTTGGTACTCTCGGGATCAATAACCATCTCAAATTGATGTGCCGGTAAACCACACACGCTCCATCAACAATGATAACACCCGAGAAACTCATTGCCACTCTTTATGAACTCCTATCGGTGTGCCGGTAAACCACACACGCTCCACCAACGTTTCATAAAGTGCAATGTGTAATTTCATGGATTAGCATCAAATTCACATTTTTCCTAAAGTAACTAGATTGGGATTTTGTAAAGTGTTCTAGTACTTTGATCATTATACTTTTAATGATTAGGCGGTTGTAACATCCCAAAATTTTAGGGTAAAATTAAAAAAAATTTAAACGAACACTTCAATATAAGAAAAGCCACTTAATTAATTTTCATAAAATTCCATAAATTATAAGTTTAATGAAAACACCCCAGGATTAACAGAAGTTAACGAAAACACAATATAGCGGAATATTAATTCAAAAACAGTCCTTCAATGAAGCAGCACAGTGTATACACGTCACGCCTTGCCATCCATGGTACCTGATGTACCTGAAACAGTAGTTTATATAGGGAAAGGGTAAGCACGAAGCTTAGTGAGTTCCTCAAAATACCATACGATCCATCACATAACATACAACACATCATAACCATTCATATGTCTGTGAGACTCGCGGGCTATCCCTGTTCCGTTGAAGACTCACGGGCAGTTCCCGTTCTGTCTTATTGCTCGCAGGCTTTTCCCGTTCCGTCTAATGACTCGCAGGCTATTCCCGTTCCGCCTATTGGCTCGCGGGCTATCCCGTTCCATCTAATAACTCGCAGGCTATTCCCGTTCCGCCTATTGGCTCGCGGGCTATCCCGTTCCGTCCACAAACAATCATTATCATAGCAATAATTCATACAATTATCATAACAGGTAAGATCACCTTAGTCTAACATATCTTCCTTCCTACGCATGCAATATCACCTATAGTATAGTGAGAAGACTCACCTGATTATAGTTGACTATTTCGTTTATCTTTCTCGGCTTTGTATTTCCTTCAACTTTAACTGTTAACATAATAAAAATCTATCATTTCTTAATCCTTAACTATATTGTAGTCGTATCATTAAACCCTTCAGTAATTCCAATATGATACTCCATGATTTATCAAGTAAAGAACAGCCAGGTAGAAGATTAGATGGGGTGGCAGGATCCTTTCAGCATTTTAGCCTTTCGGAAAATCCAACAACCAGATCCCAAGTAATCGGCCTAGTCACCGTTCTCGTAAGTAAATCAATCGGTATTATTTTCGGAATTACGAATTGTTATAATAACGACATTTTAAGGTTTTTGTTTACTATTGTTAGAAATGAGTATAATATAACATATGTTATACTTATTAAATATTCTACTTCTTAACACAAAAACTATTTTACAATACCTAATTAAGCTATAGAAAAGTTTGTAGTTACCTTATGAGTTATGACCAGTCGTCGGAACCTATAACTTCTTCGCTAGGCTTTTGAGCTTCCTTCCACTCACTTCTTACACTCTAGTGCTTAGAAACCTCTATATATTGGATTGAGATTTGTTGGTGTGGTTTATGAGATGTTTTGGGGGTATTTATACTTGAATTCTTGAATAAAAAATGGCATGACACTTTTGACAAAAGATTTTAATAATATAATTTTGTTGAAATTAAAGGCCTTCTAGAATCAGTCTGTTCAAGACTGGTTTAGCCGACCTTAAACCCATTAAATTCACGTTTTTATTTGATATTCAGAAAATTCATCTCAATACCTTTTCAGGGATGTATTTTACGTATTTATACGATTTTTCTATGATTTATTATGAATTTTTGAAAACAGACTATCTAATCTGTCAATTCCGAACTAATCAGTAAAGATTGCATTTTTTACCATAGATAATGTCATTTTCAAGCTTACTATTATTTTTGGTAATTGTACTAGACTCAATTTGTAAACTTTGTGCACTGGTTTGAGGTCCAAATGATTTTTCTAGAATTAATTATGATTTTTCTAAAAACGACACAAAATGCTGATTTTCATATGAAATTGTAACTAAAGTTTTTCTTAGCTTTATAACTACCAATGATCATATAATTCCTAACACTCTTATTTTAAGTATATGTTATAATCAGGATATGGGTCTTACAGCGGTCCTATCAAACCCGTTCGGCTAACGACCCTCCACTGATCAGGCGAGCGGTGGGTGAGAGTGGACACCCATTAGACCGCCATTTTATAAGCTGTCTCGTTATACCCACCTTATAGATCAGCTTCGTGAATAAGGCCTACTATTGATTTGACTAACCAATTTATCTTATACATATAGTATTAACCTTTAATAATATATATAAGATATATTTTAAACCTTTTAAAATATTCCAGGTTTATCTTTTAATTTTTAACAAATTTAACTATTAAATTAAAATTAAATTAAACCTTTTAAATTTGATTTAATTATCCTTTAATTAAACAATTAATTAAATTAATTAAATCTTGATATTTTAAACATTTTAAAATATTATAGGATTTATCCTTTAATTTTCGAAATTTAACTATTAAATTAAAATTAAATTAAATCCTTGAATTATCTTTTAATTAACAATTAATTAAATTAATTCAAATGTAGATAGGTTTCACAAATTAATCAAATTAATTTAAACCTATCTTAAACCCCTAATTTATGAATTCAAACAAATAGGTTTAAGGTTATTGACGACGCCTAGTAATATCAAGTATTTTAGCCGTCGTTAAGCCCTGTTTTGGATTAAATATATGTCTTAAATTGGCTAATATCACTTACTTTTGTGCCAAAGTGCTTGGGAATGTTTTTTAATGTAAATGCAGGGGTTTTAGTGCAATTCTAGAGAAGTTACGTAGCAAAACGGACAAGAAAAAGAAGTCAGCAGATATTAGCGTAGCTCACTTTTATAGTTAGCGTCGCTAATCTTCGCAAGAGGGAAAAATTCATATTCAAAATTCGAACGCGCGCGAGGAATCTTTTGGAAGCACATATTAGCGATGCTAATTCTTAGATTAGCGACGCTAATCTCAAAAAAGATAAAATCTCCGTTTTTGACTTTTAAATTCTGAAAAGTCGGGATAAGGCAACACGCGCGCCGCGGAAAAGGCTATTCTGCGACGCGGAAACCCTAATTTCGCACCATTATAAATATCAGAGTACCGTCCGACTTTTGAAGCATCCCGGGACACGAAGGAGGGATACGAAGGCACAATTTCGTCAGTTTTTTAGTGGGAATCAATATTTTGGTTACTAATTTAATTTTTCTCTTGTTTTATCAACTCGGTATCGAGGTATTCCGCAATCGGGATTTCCATCGATTACTATATGTTCGTTTAGATTTGTAGTTTCTGATTTCAGTAGTAAATAGTTGGTAGTTTAGATCTGATTTGATTGTTTGGATAGTGGTTTGATGTTTGATTTGGGTTTATAAAAGTAATCATTCGGTTTGATGTTATTTTTCATTATTGATATTTGGATGTGTTTTCATTATATTGGATTGATTGTTTGCTTCTGGATTCTGAATTTAGTTTCTGATTTCAGAAAGGAACTTTAGTCTAGGATTTGATTTGGGTTAGTTTAGTTCATGCTTGAGTTAGGTTTTGACATTGGTCTTGGAATTGTGTTTTTAGTTGGTTTTTGGAAAAGTAAAAACAATACCGCTGGCTGTAGCGTGACACTACAGTTGGTAATCTGTCGTTCTATCTTGACCACGTAACTCCTGTGGATCGACCCTGACTACCACTGTACTAAGTGTGTGTGTTAGGTATTTTAGTATTTTTGACCGCATGACGACCGCTGCGATGTCAAATTTTGGCGCCGTTGCCGGGGAGTTGTGCGCTTAGGATAGACGATCAGTAGTGTTGTTTCTTTTGATGTTTATTTTAGTTTTTTTATTTTTGGTAAGTGTACGTCTTCATAATGGGCGATTACATGTACCCGGATCAGTATGAGTATTATGAAAATCCGGCCGACACCTATTACGAGGATGATTGCTACAATGGATCATTCAATGAAAATGGATGGCGGACCGATGAGTCATCTCAACCTGAGAATCCTGCAACTTGGGCCCAACGTTGGGTACTCATGTATAACACCAACCAAGTGCAGAAGGACCAGGCTGATGCTCTAGAAATATTGCAAGTTTCATTAGATAAGTTAGAGAAAAGTTGGAAATATCCGCCACCCTTGCCAGAACCCGAGGCGAGTGATTTTAATACCAATGATATGGTGTGTGAACCTGCATCACCTAAACATGTGATGGAAGGACATGCACCTTTGGAAAATCAAGAGACCATTGAGAAGGTTGAAAATGTTGTTGAGGAAGAGGTTGTAGGTGACAATGCTTCCCCTGACTCAACAGCTTTTGATGTTTTTGTTGTTTTTGAAAATGTTGATAATGTTGATCTGGTGATGAGTGAATCCATACCATCACCGGACAAGTTGGTTGATGAGGATGTTGAGGAGGAGGCTGTAAGTGACAGTACAGACCCCAGTCCAACAATTCCTGAAATTTTTGAAAATTTTGAGCATTTTGAAAGTGAGGATCTGGTGATGAGTGAATCTGTACCTTCACCAGATGAAACCAGTCGCTCACTCTTGGTCCCGATCCACCTGTTGGATGACAACCAAGAAGATGATGCCGACGAGTTGGTATTTGAAAATAATAAACATGATTTTTTTGGCACTCATGATCCATTCAAGAGTGGAAAATTAGATGTGATCAATACCATCGATGAGGATATATGGAAGCATCCCGATATGTTGCCTTCCGATCCCATTCGATTGGAAAACTTTATTGGTACTGCAAGCCAAATTGCAAACTGAAGATAGCACGCGAGACGCAAGCAAAATGAAATCTGCAAAACAATTACTGGGAGAGGCACTGGGCACGCTTCATGTCAAGCCTGTGATCTTGAAGAGATACCGAAGGAAGGACCAAGCTTGGAGGTTTAAAGCTATTTCTAAGCATTCGCGCGAAATAATCAGAAAACGGCAATCGGGCAGTAGCAGAGGAACTGGCAAACCATTTGACCCGGGGAAATCGGAGTATGGAATCAGCGAGGGGACGGTGGTGAATGAAATTCAGTGGAGACAAATGGTGTACGACCCACCGTAGCCGCAGAAAGACGGTCCAGCTACAAGACCGAACAAAGAAGCGCTTTCGGGAGGCAACCCGGCATTTCGGTAAGTATTTTTAATTTTTGTTTTTAATTTTTAGTTCTTATTTTGTCAAAATATCACTTGGAAAATGTTTTTCAAAATGTCCTGGCATAACTCGAGTGTGGGATGGTCGAACGGGTTTTAAAAATACGGAAAAATCGCGAAAAAATGGAAAATTACAAGTTAGCACCACTAATTTTAATATTAGTGACGCTAACCCCTGGTCAAACGCTGGTCAACTCTCCAGCTCCTTCTCGTCGCTAAGATTGGCACCCCTTCCCCCCTTTTTCGGTCTGTCGAGCCGAACACCACCCGAGGCCCATCGATTTTTCGATTTTTTGTGAAATTGATCCAATCAATCTTCAATTAAGCATCCAAGGTACGTATCCCAACTTTTTATTACGATTAAAACGTGCAAATTAAGCCAAATCGCGGATTTTTGAGCCGATTTTTGGGTTTTCGGCTACCGAACCCTTGATCCTCAAATCGAACGATTTCTGTGTTGTTTTTCATGAAATTGAAGCTTGGGGTTTGTTAATCGGTGGGTATAGGACATATTGGCATGATCAATTGAGCTAAAACAGGTCGCGAATCGAAAAAACGAAAATTAGGGCTCGGTTTTGGGGTTTTCGCGTATCGGACCTTTCATCCTCAAATCGAATGATTTCTGGTTCGTGTTTCATGCAATTGACACCAAGGGTTTCTTAATCGCTGCCTTAGCTACCTAGTGATAGGATCAATTTGACGAAAACAACAAAAATTTTAGAAATTTGTGAATTAGGGTCAAAATTAGGGTTCTTCGGGTTTTTACCCGATTTGGTGGCTTTGTTGCTTGTGTTTCTGAACATTGACAGAGGGCTTTTGTTAGTGGTTAGTTTAGGATGCTATTGGTGTGTTCAATTTGATAAAAAACAGGTTGGATCGAAAATCAAGAAATCTAGGGTTCATATTTGGGGTTTTTGACCTAAATGAGAAATTTGGGCAATTTTAGCTCGTTTTTCTGAAATTAAACATAAGACTTTTCTTAGTCTCTAGTTTAGGAACATATTGGTACAATTAATTTCAAAAATGGACTAAAATTAAAAAATCAAAAAATCTGGGGCTTTTCGTGCATACTTGCGACGCGGTCATTTTCATTCGGCGCCGCGGACTTTCAATTTGATCGACAGACACCGGATCTCATTGCGTCTACGCGTCGCGGCCTTGACAATTCGGCGTCGCGGAGACGGGGAATCAGCAAGGACAACAACTCGGAACGTATAATTTTCTTTTGTGTAATTTGCAATTTTTAATATGTTTGTTAGTATCTTGCCAAATTGTGACTGCTGCACCAACTGATGGAGTTGCATAACGCAAGTGTGGGGTCACCGTACCCCTACACTCGTGTTATGCCGGCGTGTTTACTGCTGCGCCCCGACTCCCGGATTTCATCGTGAATGACGCGAACAGTCAACTCTGTTACAAATGGTCCCGACAATCGAGCAGTCTACCGTCTAAAGGGGTAACTCTTTCTCCCTTGTTCTGACATTTTTATGTACAATGGGGACGTTGTATGGTTTTAAGTGTGGGGTGTGGATGGTCGAAAGAGTAGTTTTTTGAAATTTTTGCGGGAAAGGATAAAATTTTTTAGCAATTTTTCAAAAATTTTAATAGGTTATAATTATGAAAGGAATAGTTTGTGAATGTTATAGCATTGGTATTTTTCAAGAAATATTGTTTAGTTGTTATCATGCTATGAGTTTAGTCAAATAAGTTGAGTTTTAGGAGTTAGAAGATTGGAGTATTTTAGGTTTGGAATTTAGGAAAGGACTGTCAATCAGTGGCATTTGTTGTTCGAGCCGGTAGGTCCGAAAAGGGTGGCCTCGAAAAAGGCATTTATGCACCTTACCACCTAAGATCGTCTGGTTTGGGATGGTATTTCTGAAAGCTCGTTACACGGACAGCATCGAAAGTCATGGACAGTTCTTTAATGGCCTTTAGAATCTGAATGAGTATGTATACTTCATTGTGAACAGAAAATTCGTAATCAAGGGTTCTTTAGAAAGTCATGAATTCCAAAGGATATTCTCATTATGTTTTCACGAACTATTTCACTCTAACTCCTAAGGCAATAAGCTTTGAAATTAAACACATTCAAAAATTGTTTGAGTCTCTATTAGAATTTGTTAAAAAAACTCTCTTGCTTGGGGACATGCAAGGCACAAGTGTGGGGTGTTTGACGACGCCTAGTAATATCAAGTATTTTAGTTGTCGTTAAGCTCTGTTTTAGACTAAATGTATGTCTTAAATTGGCTAATATCACTTATTTTTGTGCCAAAGTGCTTGTGAATGTTTTTAGTGTAAATGCAGGGGTTTTAGTGCAATTCTGGAGAAGTTACGGAGCAAAACGGACAACGAAAAGAAGTCAGCAATATTAGCGTCACTAACTTTTATAGTTAGCGTCGCTAATCTTCGTAGGAGGGAAAATTCATATTCAAAATTCGAACGCGCGCGAGAATCTTCTGGAAGCACATATTAGCGACGCTAATTCTTAGATTAGCGACGCTAATCTCAAAAAAGATAAAATCTCCGTTTTTGACTTTTAAATTCCGAAAAGTCGGGATAAGGCAACACGCGCGCCGCGGAAAAGGCTATGCCGCGACGCGGAAACCCTAATTTCGAACTATTATAAATATCGGAGTCCCGTCCGACTATTGAAGCATCCCGGGACGCGAAGGAGGTATCCGAAGGCACAATTTCGTCAGTTTTTCAGTGGGAATCAATATTTTGGTTAGTAATTTAGTTTTTCTCTTGTTTTATCAACTCGGTATCGAGGTATTCCGCAATCGGGATTTCCATCGATTACTCGATGTTCGTTTAGATTTGTGGTTTCTGATTTCAGTAGTAAATAGTTGGTAGTTTAGATCTGATTTGATTGTTTGGATATTGGTTTGATGTTTGATTTGGGTTTATAAAAGTAATCATTCGGTTTGATGTTATTTTGCATTATTGATGTTTGGATGTGTTTTGATTATATTGGATTGATTGTTTGCTTTTGGATTCTGAATTTAGTTTCTGATTTCAGTAAGGAACTTTAGTCTAGGATTTGATTTGGGTTAGTTTAGTTCATGCTTGAGTTAGGTTTTGGCATTGGTCTTGGAATTCTGTTTTTAGTTGGTTTTTGGAAAAGTAGAAACAATACCGCTGGCTTTAGCGTGACACTACAGTTGGTAATCTGTCGTTCTATCTTGACCACGTAACTCCTGTAGATCGACTCTGACTACCACTATACTAAGTGTGTGTGTTAGGTATTTTACTATTTTTGACCGCATGACGACCGCTGCGATGTCAGGTATCCATTTAATTAACAATTAAAGTTACCATAAATAGAAAACCTCCTAAAACCCTAATGCCATTTTCGAAAATCAAAAGGTGGGGGGATTAGGGTTTCCAAAACCCTAATCCTAAAAGTCGATCCACATAATATTAGGGTTTATATGCTTTAAACCGTAATTAGGAAAACAGTTATAACTATTCAACAAGAAAACAAGTAACATGCTCTGATACCATGAAAGGTTTTCTACAACCAATGAACTAATAACCTAAGTTCACATGCAACATATGAGGATCTATGTTTTCTTCTAATTGAACATATAACAAGTTCCTAAAAGGCCAACAAAATTTCTAAAGAATAAAACCAAAAAACTTACCTTTAGATTTCTTGGAAGCAAAGCAGCAAAATTATACTGCTTCAAGTGAAGTCACACCCAGGGAGCTGAGGTATATGGTGATCGAAAATTCAAGAGTTAGGGTATAGAGTTGGCGCAGAAAATAGTGTGTCTAGGGACCCCTAATTATAGTTTTCCAGATGACCAGTTGATAAGCCTTAGAGATAAATCTATTTGAATTCAAATAAGATAAATCTTTTATCTTACAATTCAAACTCCTATTTATCTATAATTATCAAAATCGAAAATCTATATATCCATATATAGATTTCGATTGCCACTGGACTCACTCACACTGCCACTTACTCAACTATTGAATAATTAGAGTTTCAGTCCCTGCACCTTTAATTAATTAAATTAATCACCAAATTAAATCCAATTAATTCCAGATTAATTTCTAATTAATTAATATAGTTTCTAATTAATATATTATAACTTTAATATATTAATAAACCATATATTTAATTCTATTGATTTATTAATCACATAATAAATCAATCTTTCTCTCTACCGAACTTTCTACCAAACCTCCAGCTATGAGGGCAACCCAAATGGACTATGCTACTATTAATTAGGTAAATACTAATTATTAGTCATGGCTTAGACACCTAATCCAACAGAACTTTCAAGAAATTCACCACATATACGCATCTATAACATAATATAGCCAATGCGTCACTATCTTCCGAAGTTGTATCGCGTCCATCTAAGCGTCGTGCCCGCTCTTCTTTTTAGCATCTTGTCAGTGAAGAATTATTTTTGAACATCGAATTATGCTCAATATCGGTGTTATGATTTCAACACAGGCGCATCATGACACTAACAAGCCCATTTATATGCCCATTCTTCTATACCCTAGCTTGGGTAATCTCCTTTCAATTATATAAACTAAAATGGCAACCATCTTACTACCACGTTGCAATACTCGTCTTGCTTAAATCTTCTATATTCTCAACCATGACACTTTAAGCTGCCAAACCTTGACACTAAGCTTAAAACATTTACCATGTCATGTTCCATCATCTCAAACATGAATTCTTCTATACCCTTACTCATAACTTAAGTCCAAACAAACACTGAAGCTATAATAGGGTATAATACTTAAAATTTCATACCTTTGTTACTCTTTCATTTTCATTTCTTTCCCTCTTTGGGAAACTTCACTTGTCATCTTTTCATGTTAAGTCATCATACTTATGTCTTAATCATTTGACCAGCCTTTAGATGCGTTAACTTGCGATACTCATTTGAGTTTGGAAGTCAAAACTTCCTACTTCTTGATTATGCTGTTATTTCTTATATTTAGCTTGCCTTATCGTCCTGGGTTCCTTGCCTTGATTAGGCATATTACTTTCATCTTCTAACCATCTACAAAATCATAACTTTTAACAACTATACTTGAATTTCCATGATTGTCCTTGAAGGACATACCATGCTTTCGCCTTCGGTTTTCCCTTCATTACTTGTTTCATAATCCCCATTTGGGTCACATATACCCCCTTATACTTCTTTAGGTTCTCATTCATACTTCATCTTACTCTGATAAGTATTCTTATGGTGCTAATTAATATATACATAGCATAGCAGTTGTCATATTTGTTCATTTTAGGTATCTAGGCGAGGTGGTACATACCCACTATATTGTCCTTCATACTTTTAGTCATACTTAATCTTATTACATAGATATAACAATTCTATGTCGTTTAAACTTTTGTATCTTCTTTACTACTTTCTACATGTATCTCCTACTGAATTCCCATGATTCCTTCGTGATTCCATCAATCTCATATACATATCCTGTGATTATGATAATACAGGCCCATATTATCATAACCACCTATACATATTTGATTCTGGCATCACTACTAGGTCTCCTGGTTCACTAGTTCACATTAAATATATACTGTTAACATGCATCATTTAATCTCATTGCTTATAAGCATATACTTACATAAGTGTGAACAATTTCAGAAAATAAACACATACTTTCCTATCAGTTTGGCCTTATCTTAAACTCAACAGTCTAATCATCCTATAGGTTTGCAACCTGTCTTAGGTTCTTAGGTTTATCAACCTATCTTACGATGCATCTTATCAAAGCCTTAGCTTTCTTGATTACGATCTTATCTTAAGTTCACATTCTCACTTAAGCCTCACACAGTTTAAGCCTAGTTCGAGTCTCGACACCTAATTCACTTAAACTATGGCTCTGATACCAACATGTAACACCCCGATTTTCATACACCGTAAATGGTGTAATATTTTATAAAACTTTATGTTGGAAAATCTCATATAAAAAAAACTTTGTTTCATTCATGATGTTAAGTTATATAAAAAAATCTAGGTCCCAACAAAAACAATTAAGTTGTCAAAATGTTTGAACAACTACGGGGGTTACAACTTCATATCAAAACTAAACCATAGTAAGCATATACAATTACATGCATACATGCCCCAACAACTAGGGAGGTTACTATCATACAATCATCATTTTTATCGACGAACTTCGATGTGACTTCTAAGTCCTTCCAACATTCTACTCAATGCTAGGTTATCGATTCCTAGGATACATGGCATAAAATAAAATATGTAAGACGAAAACGTCTCGTGAGCTACATGAGTTTTAGACTCAAAACATTATTAAAAAGGTTGTATCAGCAATATCATATATTTCACATATTTCTTTTCAAAATCCCTTGCAAAATAAGTCATATAAATGACCTTTACTTTCCAAAAACTTCTTTAAAAACTAAGTCATATAGGTGACATCTACATCCAAAATTCTTTGCAAAAACAACTCATATAAGCTATTCTTTATTTCCAAAACTCCTTTAAAGGTTGATTCATACAAATACACTTTTGAATAGAAATAGTTTCTTTTTCTTTTTCAAATAATCATAATTCATGGAAAATGCAACTATGCAATACATGATTCTCACACAAATGCGGCTTATGGGTTAGCCTGCCCGCATCTTAAGGTCTAAAAGACCAAGTCACTTTCGTGACAATAGCTTACGGTTAAATACCGCATCTTAAGGTCTATAAATACCAAGAGCTTACCAAAATAAGAGAACAAATCTTCCTATAATGGCATCTTAGGAGACTTCTACTTCACGACGGGAGGTAACATCCCAGTAGAGTCTTGGTGTCCCGTTACGGGGACGTGTTTGGACCTCGATGACTCATGCAATCACACTCTATGCATGCGTAAAAATACTGATTTTCTTTTGTACAAAATATCACGTAATGCCATGAGACACATGTACAATAATATAAACATTAACAATTTAAATCTTTCATAAGCACATTAGGCTTGAAGCCAAAACGATATTTCAATAACAGAGTAGGCTTGATGTCAGAACATACTTTTGTAATCATTGTAGGCTTGATGCCAAGACATTCTTTCAAAATCATCATATAAAACTTTCATAATCATAAAATACATAGAACGATTTGTATATCATTTAATATTTAAAATTCACGTAATAGGTTTGTCATCAATTTACCATGTACCTGTTGGATTAAGGTGTCTAAGCAATAACTATAATTTGGAGTATACTTAAATTGATAGCAGCACAGTCCTTTTGGGTTGCCCTCATAACTGGCAAAGGACTAGATGATTAATTAAAAGAGAGAAACAAAGATTTATTAATATATTATAAGGATAATATATTAATTAGAAATCATATTATTTAATTAATAATTGATCAGAAATTAATTAGAATTAACTTTGGGTTTAATTGGATTAATTAAAAGTGCAGGGGCTGAATTGTAATTGTTCTATAGTTGAGCAATGAACAACCTGGAACCCTAATGGGTTGGACGAAATCCAAGGCGATGAGCTTTGTGGATTTCGCAGCCCATAAAGCTGTATATGGCAGTGATAAGCAGATCCCTTTATCTGATAAAAGCCTTATCATATTAGGATCTTAAATAAGGCAGCTATTCTCCTTATTGCTTATCACCTGGAAGCTACAAATAGAGGCCTTTGGCACACCATTATTCACGCCAATTCCAAGGATCTCTCCTTGCTCTCTCTTGCTCATCTAGCTTGCTAGTTCTTGGGTGTGAGCCATTAGAGGCACGACATTTGTGGTGCTAGCTTCCAAAGGTCAAAGGTATAAAGTTCATCTTTAATTACTTTTATTATTGGCCTTAGATATAGGTTTAATTGTGAAAAGCGTAGACCCTATAAGGTGCATGTGAACTAAGGTTTTTAGTTTAAAGTTTGCACTAAAACCCAACAGTGGTATTAGAGCAATGCTGTTTTTCTGTTAAACCCTATATTTGCGATTTGGACATAGGGTTTATCAAAAATAAACCCTTGCCCACATGCTTGTCGATTTTGTGCTAGGGTTTCTGAAACCCTAGCCTCCACCTTGTGTTATGCGAAAATTGCTGGCCTCCTTTTAGGGTTTTCTATTTTTGGTAAATGCGATTAATTAATAATTAGAAACCCCCTGGCCTTATTTTCGATTACACCTAATGGGCAAGGATTAGGATTTAAATTTATTGGATTAACTTTATAATCCATATTTGATTTAATTAATTTAATTAACTGTTAATTAAAAGACATAAATTAAATCAAAGACTTTTAAATTGTTTAAAATACATCTTATATATATTATTGTAAGATTAATATTTTATATAACATTAAGTCAGTCAAATCGCTAGTATGCGTCATTCACAAAACTAGTCTATAAGGGGGTATAAGGAAACTGTCTATAAAATGATAGTTGAATGGGTGTCCACTCTCATCCACCGCTTCCTTGACTAGTGGAGTGTCGTTAGCAGAACGGATTTGATAAGACAAACCTAATCTCATTAAAAGTATGATGTTGTTAGACAAAATTACTAGAACCTTTAACAAAAACCCAATCTAGTTACTTTAGGAAAATTGAATAGTATGCAAACCCATGAAATCACACATTGCGCTTTATGGATCATTAGTGGAGCTCGTGTGGTTAACCGACACGCTAATAGGGATTCATAAAGAGTGGTGATGGGTATCTCACAATTATCATTGTTGGTGGAGCTCATGTGGTTAACCGGCACATCAATCGAGATGATAAACGACAGTGAGATTACCATGTGATTTACATGGTTATTCACACCTTGTTTGTGATCCTCGGCATCCCAGTCACAAACAGAAGGGCATAATCGAGATTTAACATGTCATTGAATAGTTCAATGAATCTCATAGATCTAGGAATTTCACTTAATATGATTATTTCCGCAGTGAGATTGGCAAATCGTCATTTACCTACCTTTATGTAATTTACAATTCCTTTTTCTAAGTTGTGTAATTACATGTTTGGATCCTAGCCTTAATATTTATCATTAGGTTAAATATTGAGGATTTCCTTATCTAATCATAACTGTCTTCTTTTATAGATGTCTTCTCCTGATACTCCTGTTCCTCCCACCGCTCTCCACTCCACCCATAACACCAACTTCTCCTTGATCCTCTCGCTATGTACTAAGGTGACATTAGATGGGACCAACTATAACGAATGGATGAGAAATATCAAGATGGCGCTCAGATTCGAGGACAAATAGTATGTTCTTGACAAGGAGCTCGTCGAGATTGATCAAGAAACCACTAATCCTGAGGAATGTGCCTCTTTCAAGAAACACTATGACGATGCTTCCAAAGTGGCTGCATCATGGTCGCCACTATGGTCCCTGAATTGCAGAGGTTCTATGAGGTCCACTGACCATACAAGATGAACAAGGACCTTATGGAAAAGTTCCATAAGCGAGCTCATCAAAAAAAGTATGAGGTAGTCAAGGCACTCATGGCCTGCAAGATGAAGGAGGGAGAGTTTGTTTGCGCCCACGTACAGAAAATGCAAAGATACGTGGAGCGACTTATGAAGCTTAATGTGCACTTTGACGAGGAACTAGCTATTGACATAGTTCTGAACTCGTTGCCCGGTTGTTATGATCAGTTCATTCTGACCTATCATTCGAACAACAGTGAGACAACTCTTTCACAGTTGCATAATATGCTACAGACTTCTGAAGTCGGCGTGAAGGGTAAAGATATATCCTCCGCTTCTAGCAATGCTCTGGTAATGGAAATTGGACATCGGAAAGGGAAGAAGAGGAAAGGTCCTCCGAAACAAAACTGGAAGGGAAAGTCCCATGCCGAGTCATCTAGCAGTGGCTCAAAGGAAAAATCTGGTTCTGATATTCCTCCTGTCTCAAACCCCAAAGATGCCGAATGCTTCTAGTGGAATGAGAAGGGACAGTGGAAATGAAGCTGCCCCAAATACTTGCAGGACATAAAGGATAAGAAAGTAAAACCATCATCTGCAGGTATATACACTATCCATGACAAATCATCATCTTCTTATTCTTGGGTCCTAGATACAGGATGTGGTTTTCCTATTTGTTCTGATCTGTAGGGACTAAGAGAAAGTAGGGAGATGGAGCATGGGAAGATGAACCTGATCATGGGAACCAGGCAATCGTCACCTGTCACCAAGATTGGAGTCTATGGCCCCATGCTTAGAAGTGATATTAAATTAGATTTAATTCATTGTTGCTACTCACCTGATATGACTCGAAACATTATTTCATTTCATGCTTTATTTAGACAAGGAATTAGATATTCATTTGATAATGTGAATGGTTCTATTTCGGCATTTGAGAATGGTGTCTTTTTATTTAATGCCTTACCTTGTTATGGTGTGTATGAAACTGTGATGTGTGTAGACAACTTAGGTAATAGTGTATTTCAAATTGATTCATTTGTCGGTATAGACAAAGCATGCTTGTGGCATTGTCGTCTTGGACACATTAATAAGAAACGCATTGCCCGACTCCAAAAGGATGGAGTGTTGGAACAATTTGACCTAATGCCAGATGATGAACGTGAATCTTGTATTTTGGGAAAGATGACTAAATCACCTTTCACAGGATATTATGAAAGAGGTGAAGGTCTGCTCGATCTCTTACAGACCGATGTGTGCGGACCCTCCAGGACTAACACAAGGGATGCAAATCGATTTTATGTGACTTTTACTTATGATTATAGTAGATATGGATACATATACTTAATCAAACATAAGTATGAAACCTTTGAAAGATTTAAAGAATTCAAACATGAAGTTGAAAATGAATTGGGCAGTAAGATAAAGATGCTCAGTTCCGATAGAGGCGTTGAATATCTTAGTATCGAGTTCCTAGACTATCTTAAGGAATGTGGAATAGTTTCACAGTTGACTCCTCCAAGAACACCACAATTAAATGGTGTTGCTAAGAGGCGCAACCGAACCTTATTAGACATGGTTCGTTCCATGATGAGTCGAGCTTCTCTTCCTTTACATTTCTGGGGGTATGCCTTAGAGACAGCTGCCCACATCCTCAATCTTGTCCCTACTAAGAAGGTTGCCAGAACACCTCACAAAATGTAGACAGGGAAAGTTCCCTCATTAGCACATATTAAGGTTTGGGGCTGTGAAGTCTTCGTAAGACGAGAGACTCATGACAAGCTCGAAGCCAGAAGTGAGAAATGTTACTTCATTGGTTACCCAAAGCAGTCCTTTGGATATTTGTTCTACAGACGAAGCGAGGATGTGGTCTTTGTAGCTGTTGAGATATTTTGTGATGAAGTGCTGATATATCCGAAGTCCTACCCATAAGAATCCCCGAAGTGAATAAACAAGAGGAGACACCGAAGTCTGAAGACTCCGAAGTGCTATGCATAAAAGATCCGAAGACTTCACAGCCTGTCCTCTTGTCTTTTGTGTGCACGCATATAGTACAATACGTGTTGCATGAATCTTCTATCCTATTGGCTAGTACACTGATAGGATATTCTCTGTAAAAGGTGTACTATTGGTATCACTGATTCAGTATAAATATCAGTGATACCATACCGTGTCAGATGAGGGATTACAAGATTAGTTTACGTGAATTGTATATATCCAAGATAGAAAACCCAATTGTAAAACCAAAGTTCTAATCGAATCATTCGGCACATGTTATTCATATCTTATTGTTTAATTAAGCTCTGTTGCGTTATCATTGTGTGATTGATTGTGTAATTGATACCATATCTATATTAGTTCATCTATTCTCATATTTCAACACCCAACAAGTGGTATCAGAGCGAGTCAGCTCAAAAACCTGTTGATAGAGTTCGAATTCGTTTGCTTCAGCTCTAAATCTGAATCGATTCTCAGATTTAGTCTTCCGCAACTGTTGCAAATCTCTAGCACCCGTTTTTACTGAAAAGATCCTGTTGAAATACATCAAGATGACTGATTCCACAGCAACTTATGCCAATATGCTTAACTATGCAAACCTCATCGGTTCAGCAACGAAGCCCCCTGTTCTAGTAACTTCTTACTACGATTATTGGGCTGGTCGAATGAAGGATTACCTTATAGGACTGGACAAAGATCTATGGAGGTCTGTGACTGAAGGTCCACACACAGACATTGCTGGTCGATTCGTTGTTCCTGACGGAGAAGAAGCTGTTGTTCTTAATGCTGCAGATATGAAAAAGCTTGAAAACGACGAGAGAGCCATGCGCGAACTGAGAAGTGGCTTGGGTCCCGATGTCAGCCACCACATTGCTGATGCAAAATCTGCAAAAGAGATGTGGGACAATCTCGAACTTCGTTTCGGAGGAGATAAAATTCTTCATACTAGCAAAGTTCAAGAAATCCTTGCAGACTTCGGGAACTTTAAGCAAGAAGAAAATGAGTCCTTAGAAGCCTGTTATGAACATTTGAGCAACATGATTTACACACTCGATAAGTATGGGGAAACAAGAAGCCAACAAGAGATAAATATCAAATTTCTCTACAGTCTTCGCAAGGAATGGAGACCAATCATGCTCATGGTCAAATCCTATGAGAATATTGAGAAATACAAGCTGGCTGCCCTATACAATCTATTAAAATCACATGAACTCGATGTGGTAGGTCGAAGAAGTGAAATGGCTAGTTCTGGACCACTAGCTCTCGTGTCAAAAGAAGAGGAAGAATCAAGTGATGAAGACATTGCTGCCTACATGGTAGATGATAATGGAGATATTGTTGCTCTCTATGCCGCCAACAATCGAAGATTCAAGAAACCATTCCTCAAAAACAACTCTGGAAAGCCATTTGTGAAAAACTTTAACAAATCAAACTTCAACTCCAAGCCCAAACCTGAAATGTACACTCCAAAGGAGGATAACTTGAAACTGTCAACCCCGAAGCCATCTGAAAAACCGGCTTCGGAGTTATCCAAAGAGAAGTCCGAAGAGAAGAAAATCTCAGGTGATTCTGGCTATGATTGCAATTATTGTCATGGCAATAATCATTTTGCTAAAGACTGCATGCTTCGGAAGCAAAACAAAAAGAAACCACAAGTAAAGGACGAAGCCTATTACGCAAGAAAAACGGAGGAAGTTAGAGTAAGGACCAAAGACCTAGCCTTAATGGCTGCTGATGATCGACAAGGATTATATCAAGTTTGGTCTTCGGATTCAGATGATGAAGAAGTGAGAAAGCCATCTCATAGTGCTTTCATGGCCTATGATGTCGATAAGAGCTTTCTACAAGACACTTCAGAAAAGTTGAATGAAGAGAAACTGATGGAGATTGAAGCGACTGCGGGTCTTGGCTTTGTGACTTCGGAGGGACTGAAAATAACTGCTGCTAATACTCCGAATACTTGGTTTGAAGACTCTTCTGATGATGATGAGGAAGTGTGCTTGATGGCAAATGACAACCGTTTGACAATCCCAGAACAGGTATCAAAACTTCTTTCATCTTTTAAAATTCCTACTTCTCAATCTGCTCCCATTATAAGTGAAATAACTCGTGATTGTTCTATCATGCATAAATTGCTCATTGATGCCAAAAATAGGGAAATACTCAGTGAGCAGGAGCTTCTAAGCTTAAGGGGGAGAGTAGAGAACCTGAAGCTAGCATTAGAAAAATCTAATCTTAGAATATCCTTGTTAGAAGAAAATAGAGAAAATTTTTTAAACAATCATGATGTAATCTTAAGACAGAGAAACATCCGATTATATGCGCATATTACAAGAATTTATCATTCAGCCGATGTTTGTAATGTCCAGCATAGACAACTATTGCCTTTTATTGAGTTTAAATTAAATGAAGTCGATAGTATATCTTATGAATGCGAATCTATAGTATCAGGCTCCGAAGTTACTAATCCATCATATAAACATGGCCTGATATCTGTGGAAAAACATCTAACTGCTAATAAATTGCTGAAAATATTGCCTCAAGAAATTCCAATCCTGAATAAGGCTGTACCTCAAATTGAAACAGAAGAAAAAGAAATTGCCAATAAATTGTCTGAAAAGGATTCTGAAAGTGACTCGGACATGGAGGAGATTGATTGTTCCTCTTTGATTTTGTTAAAGTCATCCTCCATATCCGAATCGACCTCCGAAGACATCTCACAAATGTCTTCGGTGGACAAAGGAAAAACAAAAATGAATTGTGAATCAAAAATTCTTGAAACCAAAGAAACTTCAAATTTTAAACTTCAAATCACAGATGAATCTGTCTCTTACGATCAATATCTCAAGGATAATTCAAAAAGGCTAGTCCATTTGGCATGTATCTATCCTAAGGTTTCTTACTTCAAAAACTCAATTTTTGTAAAACCCGGTGGATTATTCTTAATTGATAATGAATTGCAAAAACTTCTTGAAAAGGATAACTCCACAGTTACAAATGAAGGGTTTTTCCCATCATCCAAAATGGTTGAGAATGAAATGAATGAGAAAATGGAAGTAAAAATAAATATAAGGAAACAAGAACTATACGGCCACAATGTATATAATCATCTTTGTTTTGAAAAGGAGAAAGTACCCGAAAACATGTCACACTTACTAAATCTCAAGAACGACGATCACATTTACATTAATCGAAACTACAGACAAATTCAGGTTGTGGAAAAACCCACAGTTCCGAAGATGGATGTATTGGAATTAATGGAATCTTGTGAATGTGTCCCTTTTTCAAACAATCCTGAAAAATGGAATTTCAAAATCAAAAGTTTCAACAAACAAAACTGCACAACAAGTTCTACAAAAACCAAAATCAGCAGTGGTGACTTCAAAACCAACTCAAAAACCCACTGTTGTTAATTCAAAAACCAAGCAAACCCTAAATCTTGTGAAAAGAAAAACACCTTTTAGAGATTCAAAACAAAATGAAGCAATTGCTTCCACTTCTGGTACAAAGCCTATTTGCTCAAAAATCTCAGAAGTTAAAAATCGAAATGAAAAACCAACCTTTACACCAACGAAACCTAACTTTCCAAATCCTAAATTTCGAAAACCGACGAAGAAAACATTTTCAAAAGGAAACAATCTGATAGATACATTCCACAAATGGCTGGACAACAATTTGGAAATTATCAAGGATAAGGATCTCTCATTAAATGACTTTAAATTGGCATACAAAGAGTATCTTTGTACCTCTACGTTGTGTAGCTCAATTTCAACAAAGTCAAAAATAGAAATACCTAAACAAAATTGGAAAAGAAATGATCTTAAATAAAACTTAACTGCAAAAACAAAAACCTCAAAATCTTCAAAATCCTCCAAATCAAAAAATTCCATTCAAAAATGGGTTCCGAAGTCTGTCACTCTGTCAGTCACTTCGGACTCATTAATTTTAACTACAAACTCTTCTGAATTCTGCTCAAACACTTCGGAATCATGCTCATTACATGAGGCTTCGGAGAATTTGATTTATTTAAATGCAAATGAAATTTCTGAAGAGGCCGTAGAAAAATGGATTCAAGAATCCTTCGCTTACCCTGAGGACCCAAGATTGATTGGGTACCAACTCCTTCTTGATTGATTGCAGGTTATGTCTGATGAGCGGTATGATTCAAAATGGTACATGGACAGTGGCTGCTCAAGACATATGACGGGGAGAAAGGAATATCTCAGGGATTACAGGAATTTAGATGATGCTGGAAACGTACGCTTTGGTAATAATGAAACATGTCTAATTCGGGGATATGGAAAAATAACAAATGGCCAATTTACTATCAACCGAGTGGCATTTGTTGAAGGATTAAAACATAATCTTGTGAGTATATCTCAATTGGTGGTTGTAACGGGAAACGCTATAACTTTCAACAACCAAGGGAGTGTAATCACCAAAGAAGCAACAAACGAAGTCTTACTGAAATCAGAAAGGAAGGGATCTATGTTTCCCTTAAATCTAAAGCCAGTGACCGGTGGGCAATCTCTATGTCTTCTCTCCAAAGCCAACTCCGATGTCAGTTGGTTATGGCACCGAAGACTTGCCCATCTGAACTTCAAAGATCTGAACAAGTTGGTGGCCATGGATTTGGTTCGAGGCATGCCAGCTCTCAAATTTGACAATGATTCCCTCTGCTCTGCTTGTGAACATGGCAATCAGACAAAACAAAGACATCCTACAGTAATCAACCCCAAAATCACCGAACCTCTTTCCTATCTATACATAGATTTGTGTGGACCATCTGCAATAGAATCAATAGGAAAGAAGAAGTACATTCTGGTTATCGTTGATGACTATTCAAGGTTTACTTGGGTGTTGTTCCTCCGAAACAAATCCGATGCAGCTGAAGAAATCATCAACTTTATAAAGAAAATGGAATTGATGCTCAACAAGAAAGTCCGAACTGTGCACAGTGACAACGGTTCGGAGTTTAAAAATCAGACTCTTGATGGATTCTTGAAAACAAAGGGGATAAACCACAACTTCTTAGCACCTTACACTCCTCAACAAAACGGTGTTGTAGAAAGAAGAAATCGCTCTTTGTGTGAAGCTGCAAGAACAATGCTCAACTTTGCAAATTTGCCCATGTACTTCTGGGCCGAAGCAATTTCTACTGCATGCTTTACTCAAAACAGATCCTACATTCACAAAAGATTCCATATTCCACCTTACGAAGTACTCAACCGAAGAAAACCAAATGTCAAATTTATTCACATCTTTGGTGGTAGGTGTTTTATCTTAAACATGAAGGATCACTTAACCAAGTTCGATAACAAATCAGAAGAAGGCATCTTCCTTGGTTACTCTCAAGACTCAAAAGCCTACAGAGTCATGAACAAGAAAACTCGCAAAATCGAAGAAACCTTTAATCTAAGGTTTGATGACTACTACATCAAGAAGTCTATGCATCCATTTCCTATGTCTTCAATCTTTCCAAACCCTGCTGTAGAAGCTGCTCAAATCACAACATTCGACACAGACTTCTCACTTTTATTTGATCAACCTGTGAGAGCTGTGGACTCCGAAGTCAGAGCACCAGACAACCATGAGTCCGAACTCTCCAACCTCACAGACGGACCCGATGACTCATCTACAAGCAGCATACAAAGACCATCTTCTGTTGAGGAAGAATCATCTAACCAAAGTATGGATAATGTAAGAGTTGAGGGGGAGCCATCAAACCGATGTGCTGGAAATTCAAGGACTAATGATGAATCAATCAACAGTCCAGGAGGATCCAACACTCTTGTCTCTACTCCCCTGTCAATCTCAAATATCATATCCATGTATCCAACAATCCAGGGGGAGCCAGAGATTGCCACTCCGAATTCAGCAACAACAATCACTTCGGATAAAGATACAACTTCCTCAACACCAACAAACGTCCAGGGGGAGCACATATCAAACTCAACCTCACAAATACACACACCACAAACCAACACAAATTCGAATAATCACTTGCTAATGGGTGATTTTCCCTCCACTTTGGGATACCCCTCAGACATTGAGGACATCGATGCTGAAGGACCTCCTGATTTTGATCCAAACTATCCTCCTTTGGACAAATGGACGAAAAATCATCCTCCATCACTTGTCATCGGTGATGTTCGAGATAAAGTACTGACTCGTGCACAACTTCACCAAAAGAAATTAGATCTCAACAAAAATTCTGAGTTGTGCATGTTCAATGTCTTTATCTCTAAGGTAAAACCTAAGAACGTCAAAGATGCATTTGATCACTCAGACTGGATTGAAGCAATACAGTTGGAATTAGAAGAATTTGAAAGAAACAAAGTCTGGAGGCTAATTCCAAAACCTGCAAATGCCTCAATTGTCGGTCTCAAATGGGTGTACCGTAAGAAGCTAGTCACCGAAGGCAACGTAGTTCGGAACAAAGCTAGGTTGATTGTCAAGGGTTACTGTCAACAGGAGGGGATCGATTATGAAGAAACTTTTGCTCCTGTTGCCACACAAAAATTTTGATGTCTATCAAATGGATGTTAAATGTGCTTTTCTGAATGGTGATCTCGAAGAAACCGTTTTTGTTGAACAACCACCTGGTTTTGAAAGTAAAACTCATCCGAATCATTGTTATGTGCTAGACAAAGCAGTCTATGGTTTAAAACAAGCTCCAAGAGCTTGGTAGAAAACCTTGACTAAATTTTTAAAAGAATCAAACTTTAAACAAGGATCAGTGGACCCAACACTTTTTAGAAAGAAAGTTGGATCTCACTTGATGTTAGTCCAAATTTATGTGGATGACATAATCTTTGGTTCTACTGACCCCAATTTATCAAAAGACTTTGAAAAACTGATGAAAAGCAAATTTCAAATGAGTATGATGGGAAAAATAAACTTTTTTCTTGGTTTACAAATCAAACAATCTAAGAAGGGGATATTCATCAATCAACAAAAATATACGAAGAGTCTGCTTGAACGCTTCGGAATGACTAACTGCTCCAAAGAAAAAGTTCCTTTGCGTGCAGGTACAAGGTTAAATCCATCTTTGGACAAACCAAAGACCGACATACAGCAATACCGAAGCATGATTGGATCATTGCTCTATCTTACAGCCAGTCGTCCTGACATCATGTTTGCAGTCTGCAATTGTGCAAGGTATCAGGCTGATCCAAGGGAACCTCACTTGGCTGCTGTTAAGACAATATTCCGATATCTTCATGGAACTACTGCTTATGGTCTGTGGTATCCAGCAAACTCTGGTTTCTACATTCAAGCATATTCAGACTCTGATCTTGGTGGATGCTCTATTGATCGCAAGAGCACTTCAGGGGGTTGTCAATTCTTGGATGGAAAACTTATTAGTTGGCAATCCAAGAAACAAACTTGTGTCTCTATCTCCACCACAGAGGCTGAATATGTAGCAGCTGCTGCATGCACTTCGCAGATCATTTGTATTCAAAGTCAATTGAAAGACTATGTCATTAATATGAGAAAAATTCCCTTGTTCTGTGACTCCCAAAGTGCAATTCGTATATGCCACAATCCGGTTCAACATTCCAAGAAGAAGCATATAGCTCTTCGCTACCACTTCATCAAAAGTCATGTTGAGGAGGGGAATATTGAGGTGCACTTTGTTCACACCACAGAACAATTGGCAGATATCTTCACAAAGGCTCTAAATGAAGAAGCATTCACAAGAATCGTTCGGGGACTTGGAATGATAGATGGATCAACTCTTCAATAAATTTCAGATTTGTTCACTCTTACTCTGTTCAGTAAATTTACAAAAAGAATAAACTCCGCAGACCCCCGAAGTCAATTTTGACTTCGGAGCTCATCGGAGAACTTGATACCTTGAAAATTTACAAAAAGAATAAACTCCGCAGACCCCCGAAGTCAATTTTGACTTCGGAGGTCATCGGAGAAAAACAAGCAAAAACACTTGCTACTTCACCGCAGTATTCCGAAGTAAAATATCACTTCAGAGGTCTGCGGAACAAACTTTTCTTCAAAATAAATTCTTCAAATTTGAAAATCACTTGAACAAATGTTAACCTCATCCGTTAAAGATTCAAAAAAAAAAATTATACCAAATGAAAAGAAAATTCTGATGCAAAATGACAAAGTTTAACTTTACTCTCATGAATTAACCAAGTAAAGGACAAAACTTTGATTTTAGATTCTGAATATCATACCTTATTGCACTAAAAGGTATTTGGGAATCGACTTGAAACATTGGTAAGAAAACAGACTTCGAAATGAGGTCAAGGCTATTTTACACTTTGAAGCCCTGTTTGATTTCAATAACCTTAACATAATGTCTATTTCTAACCACCCTTCGAAACTTGACTCGCTTCAACCTCAAACTAATCATGTAGCCTCAAAACTACAAAGGATAATTCAAAGTGCTCCGAAGTTTTCCTCAAAAATAGAACCAACATCGTTTGATAAGCAAATTTAAATCTCTTTTCATTAAATGATACAAAATTGAACTATATGAAGATTTTCACTCACAAGGACTGTTTGAAACAAAAACAAAATGCACCAAAGAAAGAAAACATATGGTGATGTTCCATATCTTCGGATAAGGAAAGTCAAGATAGAAAACAAGAAAGAAATAGAAAAATAGAAAACAATTGTCAAAAGAAACAAAGACAAACAAAAATCAAAAGATAACCAATGGAATGCAAAAGAAAAATCAGCATTCAAAAGCTTATTCCTTTGTTTTAAATAACGGTACAAGGAACTCCTATAACATAGTCGAGTACCTTGTAGAGGAATATGAACATTTCAAGTAATCTATCTTAATTGATAAAGTAGGAGTGGTGTACGAAGCTCAAAGGCTTGTCATCTGAGCTTAGTATCCAAACACTTCAACTGATGAAATGGAATAAAATTTTCAAACGAATCTTCAAAACAATCCAATCATACCTTCTGAAACACTTTTGATGTTCAATTCATGAATGAAAACCTCTTTAAATTTCAAATGCAAAGGATGTTATCTTTATTATATTTGAAAAGTTTGAGGCACATAAGCACAACAATAAACATGTTTCCTAATGCGAGATCAAGTCAGTGATGGGGTGATTAGACTTATAAATTCATGACCGATATTGAATCAAACAAACTTCCAAATAAAAAATTGACTTCCAACATGATTCGAACGACTCTGAACATTAACTCGAATAAATCACCTTTTCACAATATTCATGAAAACTAAGGTTAAACGACATACTGTATCAGTCAAAAGAAAAATCAAAAACTTATAGAAAAACAAAGAGAAAAACATATGGACTTCGGTACAGTGATGAACACTTTGCAATCATTTGTCAATCACCGAAGTGACCGAACACTCTTCGGAGTCCATAGCAAACACACCGAAGTGAGGAACTTTATGCTCCGAAGCGTATGGTCATAATTTTTCATAACTGCGAAGTCAATTAAATGTTCAAATAATTTCCACATTTATGATAAATCACAGAGACAAACATTCCTTGAGTTTTAACCGTTTGCTTACAGCTGTCAATAAGAATTAAATGAAAAACATTAATCATAATGACGTCTCAAAAGATAACGGCTCAAATTTTGAATCATTGTAACTGACAGCCGTATATTTCTCCTTTTTGCAGGGAAAGTGGGACGAGTAGGTGATGAGGTGTCTACTTTCTACTGGACCATTTTAAACGTGCATTAAATGGCCTAGGGACCACGAATACTATATAAACCTTCCACCTCATCCATCTCACTCTTTACGCGAACACAACTCTCGTTTCTCATTGCAAACTTACTCTCGAATTCTCTCTGCAAACACAACTTACTTCATCTTCTTCATTTTCATCAAACATCCAACAATGGCAGCTGAAGGATCTTCTCAGACCACTGAAGCTATTTCAGTACCTGTTCTCAAAAGCCAGTCTGCAAATCTGGTACTACGCAACAACCTACAACTTTACCCTAAGCCGATCGATGCTCTTGTCGAATGCTTGAAGAGATCGATTCTTGGCTATGCCCTAACCTGCACACCATCGATTCCAGCAACACTTGTTCACAGGGCACACTACACCTCGAATGCTCTGTTCGACACGAACAATCATGTGAAATCCGTATACTTTGAAGTGCTGATATATCCGAAGTCCTACCCATAAGAAACCCCGAAGTGAATAAACAAGAGGAGACATCGAAGTCTGAAGACTCCGAAGTGCTATGCATAAAAGATCCGAAGACTTCACAGCCTGTCCTCTTGTCTTTTGTGTGCACGCGTATAGTACAATACGTGTTGCATGAATCTTCTATCCTATTGGCTAGTACACTGATAGGATATTCTCTGTAAAAGGTGTACTATTGGTATCACTGATTCAGTATAAATATCAGTGATACCATACCGTGTCAAATGAGAGATTACAAGATTAGTTTACGTGAATTGTATATCTCCAAGATAGAAAACCCAATTGTAAAACCAAAGTTCTAATCGAATCATTCGGCACATGTTATTCATATCTTATTGTTTAATTAAGCTCTGTTGCGTTATCATTGTGTGATTGATTGTGTAATTGATACCATATCTATATTAGTTCATCTATTCTCATATTTCAACACCCAACAGTAGCACGAAGGGGAGTCTTTCGAGAGAGAGATATCTCACATTCCAAAGAGACAGTGGGAGTACCATTGACCATGAAGAAATTCAAGAATCTGAAAATGAGGCAACCATAAATGACACTAGCTTTCAACCAGAGGAATCAGTTCCTGTTGAACCGGTAATCAGTTCATTACTTCCCAGGCGCTCTGGTAGAGTTAGCGCACCACCTGAGTTATGGATTCCATATTACTACAGATGGTGACACGTTCCTTAGTGATAGAACACTGGTAAATCTGGATGAGCTAGCTAACTACAGGGAAGTAATGGCAGGCCTTGAGGCTGTTATGTGGAAGGAGACAATGGACAACGAGACCAAGTCCATGTATGACAACCAAGTTTGGAACTTGCTTGACAATGTGCCGGGTCGAAAGACAGTTGGGTGCAAATGGATCTTCAAGAAGAAGACCGACATGGACGGAAAGGTACACACCTTGAAGGCTCGACTGGTCGCGAAAGGTTTTACTCAAACCCTTAGGGTTGACTTTGACGAAACCTTCTCACCAGTAGCCAAGATTAAATCCATTAAGATAATGTTTTCCATAGCTGCATTTCATGACTATGAAATTTGGCAGATGGATGTCAAGACCACCTTCCTTAACGGGAAACTGGCTGAGGATGTTTATATGAATCAGCTAGAAGCTTTTGAAGACGCAATGTTTCCTAACATGGTGTGTAAGCTTGAGAAATCAATCTATGGATTGAAACAAGCTTCTCGCAGCTGGAATCTCTACTTCCATGAGAAAGTCAAAGAGTTTGGTTTCTCTAGAAGTGAAGATGAGTTCTGCGTATATACCAAAGCTAGTGGGAGTATAGTCACTTTTCTGGTGCTATATGTTGATGACATATTGCTCATGGGAAACGACATTCCGACCCTGCAAGAAGTGAAATCTTGGCTAGGTAAGTGTTTCGCCATGAAAGACCTTGGAGAAGCTGTCTATATTCTCGGGATAAGAATATTGAGAGATAGAAAGAAGCAACTGATTGGACTCACCCAAAGTGTTTACTTGGACAAGGTACTGAAAAGATTCAGTATGGAAAATTCAAAGAAAGGAGAATTACCAATGCAAAGCAATACCAAATTGAGTAAGACTTAGTGCCCAAGTACAGATGAAGAAATAGCTGAAATGAGTCGAGTACCCTATGCTTCGGCTATGGGATCGATCATTTATGCTATGACATGTACAAGCCGTGACGTGCCTTTGCCTTGAGCATGGTCAGTCGATATCAGGCAGTCCCAAGAAAAGCACATTGGACAGCGGTTAAGAATATACTCAAGTATTTGTGAAGGACGAAAGACCTGATCCTAGTCGTTGGTGGCAAAGATACATTAAGAGTAAGTGGATATAGTGATGCCAGTTTTCAGACAGACGGAGACAATTACCGGTCTCAGTCAGCCTGGGTATTTCTATTAAATGGTGGAGCAGGTGGAGCAGTTACCTGGAAAAGTTCCAAGTAGCAAACAGTGGCTGATTCAACTTGTGAATCAGAGTATATAGCTGTAAGTGAAACATCTAAGGAAGCAGCTTGGCTAAAGAATTTCATCGGTGACCTTTGGCAATTAGATAGATACTTTGAAACTTGATACAAAATGATGTAATCGAATTTGGTGATTAAATAATGTAGAATTACTTATAAGCATTGTCAACTACCAATTATTAATAGTACATTTTTTGTGTTTCAAAATTTGCATGTTTTACTTCCTGAATAATTTGATTATCCAAACATCCACAGTCAATCATACTTTTGGAAGTAAGTTATGAACTAAGACTGTCATGAATTGAATTTTAGAGTGTATAATGAGTTAGACATAACAATAGTCTTGCTACAAAGTTCATGAGTACTCAGAAATAGAGATTTGAGTATTGTATCAACCCGCATTTAGAGAATTACTTCATGGAATTGTCACCAAGTAATTCTGAGATGGTAATATCCTATGATCTTGAAACCAAGACATATGAGTTGAAATTTACAAATCGGTTGCCCATTGATAATGTGTAAACGCATTGGTAACTCGATGTTATAAAACGTATTGTTGTGCACAATTTGACGAGTAAAAGACACAAGCATATGGGTCGAAGTTTATTCATTCCTTTTGCCTTAAACGAGAAAAGCGATATCTGTGGGCCCCTCGGTGATTTGGTGATGACTAATTGTGCTGGGCCCGGCCAGGACTTAATTGATGTGTTCGATTAGAAGTCATATATCATCACAAATCAGTAATCAGGAAACATGGAATCAGACTAAGGACCATGCCTCAGATCTGAATGATATCTTGTAGAACGAAGGGTCATACAATCACTTATCTTAGGACATAAACTGACTGGGTCAGAGTTCGACAGCGGCTTTGGAAGCTACAATTTTCTTGTCAAGGCTAAGTTATATGGAATTATAGTTATAGACTTATCCAAGTGGGAAACTGTTGGATTAAGGTGTCTAAGCAATAACTATAATTTGGAGTATACTTAAATTGATAGCAGCACAGTCCTTTTGGGTTGCCCTCATAACTGGCAAAGGACTAGATAATTAATTAAAAGAGAGAAATAAAGATTCATTAATATATTATAAGGATAATATATTAATTAGAAATCATATTATTTAATTAATAATTGATTAGAACTTAATTAGAATTAATTTTAGGATTAATTGGATTAATTAAAAGTGCAGGGGCTGAATTGTAATTGTTCAATAGTTGAGCAATGAACAACCTGGAAACCCTAATGGGTTGGACGAAATCCAAGGCCAGGAGCCTTGTGGATTTCGCAGCCCATAAGGCTATATATGGCTGTGATAAGCAGATCCCTTTATCTGATAAAAGCCTTATCATATCAGGATCTTAAATAAGGCAGCTATTCTCCTTATTGCTTATCACCTGTAAGCTACAAATAGAGGCCTTGGGCACCCCCATTATTCATGCCAATTCCAAGGATCTCTCCTTGCTCTCTCTTGCTCATCTAGCTTGCTAGTTCTTGGGTGTGAGCCATTAGAGGCACGGCATTTGTGGTGCTAGCTTCCAAAGGTCAAAGGTATAAAGTTCATCTTTAGTTAGTTTTATTATTGGCCTTAGATATAGGTTTAATTGTGAAACACATAGACCCTATAAGGTGCATGTGAACTTAGGTTTTTAGTTTAAAGTTTGCACTAAAACCCAACAGTACCCCCATAGTGGGAAAAAGCCACATGTACTCACATCGATAGCTAGGTACGTCTAGCTACACTAATCCACATAAGTCTAGTCATTCGCTGTTTCCAAGCATCCTTCAATCTCTATTAATCTAATAGAAGATTATAACTTATTAGACAAGTAACATATAGTAATTGTCTAATCATTCTTGAACTATTTCTAGTTATCATCTAGTTCCATTCCAATGTCCAAGTATGACTCTTAAGGTATAAAACCATTTTGGACGATTTTACCCTTTTGTCCCATTTTGACAATTCCGTCCAAAGTTCATGTAAACTTGTGTTCAACTCATTGTTATATAACCCAACAATGTACTAATAGTGTTTAAAACATTGGTAAAGATTTATGGGACCTTTTAAGCCACTTTTCGTTTCGACACTTTTTGACCGTTTTCCAATTTAGGCATCCTACTTTGCCTAATTCTGTTTTCGCGGGTTTTAATATGAAATCTTAGTAACTTTCTGATCTTAGCATGTTTATAAAACAATGTAAATACCTTGATGTCAAAACATCTTTCGTTTCGCTCTTTTATTCTATTTTTGGCAAATTTGTCGTTAAAATTATATAAATAAAAATTATTTTTAAACATCACCACGTTTTAGATATTTTGTTGCGAAAACTACCCAACAAAACATAAATGTTGATATAAATTCATTTCATACTCATACGGGCTCGTATTTGCTAAAATGGTAACTTTTTAGTTAAACCGCGACTATTTCGATCCATTTTTAAAGTTAACCAAAACACCTTCTTTCTTGACCCAAACTATCATCTTTCTTTTGTCCTAGTATAATTACATGACAAAGAATCATAGTATTAAATTCTTGGGGTCAATTTTCAAACTTTTATTTCTTAGGCCTAAAACGGCCAATTAACAAAAAAATATAGTCTAATTATAGTCTTTTATAGCCAAATGACATTTTACATGGTGTTTAACGAATTTCTTGGCTTTCCAATTCAATGTTACCATCTTGTGGTGTAAGCATGTTCCATAAATCATATTTTTCTAGCTTCTTGACCACAAACATCAACTCCATTTCTTGTCCCATTTAGACGTTTATCAAAAGTCAAATTTGTCCTTTTTTTGCTAATTGACTATAATTAAGCTAAGTAACCCCATTTTCTTGATTCTTTCGTGTTTCTAATTCACTACCTATGATATTCCACAAGTACAAGATCAATTTCAACATACATCAAATATATCCCAAGTAATTGAAGGGTTTTATGAAAATCTATGAACTAAAAACCTAAGTTCACATGCAACCTATGAGGATCTATGTTTTCTACTATTGAACATATAAATATTTCTTAAAAGGCCACAAGAAAAATTACTAAATAATAAAATTAGAAAACTAACCTTTTAGTTGTTTCTTGCAAGCTAAACAACACAACTGCCTTGCCTCAAATGAAGTCACACCCAAAACTAGGGTTTTTGAAAGTTCCAGAGAGAGGGAAGAGTGGAAAAAGTCGTGGCTTTTATGGTGCCTAGGGGTCTCTATTTATAGTTTCCAAGTGGCCACCAAATAAGCCTTTAGAGATAAACCTTTTTGAATTCAAATAAGATTAACCTTTATCTATCAATTCAAATCTATTTATCCTAACATATAATAATCGAAATTATGGATAATCCCTCCATAATTTCGTTGACCACTTAAACTACTATAATTGTCACTTACTCAACTATTGAATAATTACAATTCAGCCCCTGCACCTTTAATTAATCAAATTAATCACCAAATTAATTCCAATTAATTCCAGATTAATTTCTAATTAATTAATATAGGTTCTAATTAATATATTATCACCATAATATATTAATAAACTATTTATTTTATTTCTATTGATTTATTTATCATATAATAAATCAATCTTTCTCTCTCCTGGATTTTCTGCTAAACCTCTAGCCATGTGGGCAACCCAAATGGACTTTGCTACTATCAATTAGGTAAATACAAATTATTAGTCATGGCTTAGACACCTAATCCAACAGTCTCCCACTTGGATAAGTCTATGACTATAATTACTAATTTATCCTCTAATTGATCAGCAAACTGTAGCTTCCTAGAAACTGCTGCCGAACTCTGACCCAGTCAGTTCTGTTCATAGATAAGTGATCATATGATCTTTCGTCCAACAAGATATTTTCAGACACAAGACATGGATTGAGATCAATCTCTGTCCGATACTCTGTTTCCGGATTTCCGATTCTGCTTATGACTTTAGAACTTTTAATTAAACATATCAATTTAGTCCAGGCTGGCCAGCACTTTAGTCAACTTTAAAATCATCGAGAGGCCTACATCTATCTATTTCCCATCAGGGTTAAGGAACAAATAAGCTTCGACTCATATGCTTATATCTTTTACCAGTCACATTATTCACAACAACACGTTTTATAACATCGAGTTATCGATGTGTTTTCGTATTATCAATGAACAACTGCCTTGTAAATTATAATTCATATCTCTCTACTTCAAGATCATAAGATATTATCGTCTCAACATTGCTTGTGATATAATCCATGAAGCAATCTATTGAGCGTGGGTTTATCCAATACTCAAATCTCTATTTCTAAGTACTCATGAATGTTGTAGCAATCCTATTGCTATGTCTAACTTCTTAGACAGTCTACAAACCAATTCATAACAGTCTTGATTCAATACTTACTTCCCAAAGTATGAACGACTGTGGACCTTTCTGAATAATTAAATTATTCGGGAAGTAAAACATGCGAAAGCGAAACATAAAGATCTGACTGGAAGCTACTCCTGGTTATTACCAAGTCTCCACAAGGTAATCACCAAGTCGGATATTGTCATAAACTATTTATCGGTTTCAAGATTTCTTTTAAACTTTCAATTCTAATTTTTATAGCTATGTCTTTATGAATCTTACACTCTTTCTATGTATCCAAAATATCTTATACTTATACACTTTATTGCAGATGATCCAATCGGATGCTCATCCGATAACATCTCAATATGTTATCATGTCAATTTCTCTTCTAACTCCATCCTGGTAATGTGTACTGTGACTTCGTATGGTTCTGGGGTCTTTAGTCTACTTGACAGCACCCTAAGACTATTTCGATGTGTTATGATGTGCCGATGAACCGCACGCACTCCATCAGAATACCAACGAGATTCTTTAACCATGAAGTCCTTTAACATCATGTCCTGACGTTAATAATTACCACTTTGGAAAATCTTTCAAATAAACCCTATCACATTCTCCCCAGTCATTTCCCAATGAATTCTCACTTGAGTTTAAACAATCCATCCAGTATTCCCAGCCAGACAATGTCCTGAATCCAACTTACTACACCCTAAGCATCAAGTCATCAGGACATCTTCATGACATTATGATCGATCCAAGAAACTTGTGGAACCCGATCCAATCTTATTCCAAACCCTTTCGGAATCCAAAGATTATTTATATTCCTTGTGTCATGATTTCCAAAAAACTATTTCCTTTCGGAGACTCTTCTCATGCATCTTGAATCTTATCAAGATCATGCTTACAATGGCTAGGTCTATGCTGGCGATTTCATCTATCCAGTAGATGACTGTGAATTACGTGAGTATGTTGCACCTTCTTAATTTCTTTCATGCCAAGTCATCACACTTTGCAATGATAGAAAAACCCTTTCCTGGGTCTATGCATCTTGAATCTCATCAAGATCATCTTGGCAGAGTCTGGATCTATCTCATAGACGTTTACAACCAATTGAGTGTGCCGTATTTCTATTAAGTCTTTCATAGCGATCCATCTCTTAACACCAAGTCATTACACTTTGTAATGAAAAGAGACGTTTCCTAGAAATAGTATGTATCCCACATATGGAAATGGTAGACAACAGCGTCACTCCCACTGGCTTTGATACGGTTGTGGACTATTCAAAAAATCCAAGAGTTTTGGCACATTTTGAGATTCCAAACCTTCTGACATCTTAATGGAAATCTTTCAGCCCTTTCTCAAAAATCCAATCGCTTGGCATATTTTTGAGAATCTGAATATCCTACCTTGCGAGATGCTCGTGGGGTAATCCCGGGCTCATGTACCTTTGTACTGGGACACTCTTTGTGAGTCGCTATTAGTGTGCCGGTGATCCACACGTGCTCCACTAGCGATTCACAATGTGCCATGCAGTTTCCTTTCGGATTTCATCTTCTATTAAGAGTGCTGTTCCCGGAATCAATTACTTGACTCTGAGTATCGTCTCACTCAACCAGATGTTCTAAAGGTATGTGTCTGTCCATGTCGCTTTATTTTGATGATTCAGTTACTCCTACTGGTTTTTAGATCAGGTGTAAAAATCAATCAATCACATAGACCGTGTCTCGCCCTAAGGTTCTCTTGTTTGGCAGCAATCGGGCTCACCAATGCTTCCAAGTAGTCGAATTGTAAATCCACACCAACTATAGTGTTTTACCACCAATCGATATGTCACCCCGATCATAACTACTTATGATGGTGATCAATACTACTGGTCAAGAGGAGATTATGTCAGTTGTAAAACAAAAAACTGATTTCTGCTCCAAGCCTAGTGATGACTAAAGGTTCTTTCATTTGGCTAATCCTAAACTCATCCAGGACTGTCCCAACTCCCACTGTTTCCTTAGACCATGAGTTCTTTCTGAAAGAGCTCTTCTTTTACAGTTACAGTGGGATAGCCAATGAAATGACAATGCTGATAATGTTCAGGCTAGTCACGAGGTTCGGATGAACACTACAAGACCCTGGACTTCCTATGTATAAGTGGGATAATCCCAGCTTTACATTTCAGACAGTGTCTGCAAGACCTACTTAGTCTAGTATGTGGTCGGAATATGGTTTATATGGACTGACTGGTATAGTATTCAACTTATTGGAAACTAATGTGTCTCATACATCGAGAATCGAACTGTTTCGACCAATGCTCCATTATCTTCCCTAAGACACATTATAACTATTAATGTTCTTGGAAGAGAGTGAACTGTGAAACATTTTTATGTTATCGCTCAGGTTCTGTGGAACTTGTACTTCCTTTGAAGTCCTTGAACTGTTCAAGGTTTCAATTCAATCGCTTATCCCGATAAGCGAAGTCATATTCGTCATATCGAATGATAAATATCGTGAAGTACAAACAATTGTGTGCTATATCAAGATTCGAGCAATACACAGCAACATGTGTGTCCGTTGCTCTTAATCTCAATGTCCTTTTCATATCTATGTAAACTTATGAGTTTGTTAACTTTGTTCAAGACTTGCAATCTTCAGTTGACTCTAAGTCAACTGATGCCAAAATCCTATCCTCTGGATCTTTGGGTGATTCATTTCTTGCCACATGTGCTTTATAAAGAACTTAATCATCATCTGACTCTAAGTCAGATGATTCCAAAGTCCTGTCCAACTGGACCTTTGGTTGATTCATTTCTTGACACATTAAGAACTCAATTCATCAAGTGACTTTAAGTCAAATGATTCCAAAGTCCTATCTAACTGGACCTTTGGTTGAATTGATTCTTATAACATTTGTATTACCAATCATAAATGACACAATTCTTGAATCCAAACATTTTGGATGCATCAACATTCAAGTTATTACTAATCATACATTCAATACATTCATATAACATTTCAAGGACAATTTCAGACAACAGGTGTTAAAAGAAAATTGACAATTTTATTAAAAACAAAAATCCTTGAACAATGTAATATATGATAGATAATGTCAAAATGCATCTAAAGGCTAATAACAATATTTTAATATCTATCTAAACTTCAAAACTACACGAGCTAGAGATCCAATCCAAATGTGCTCCTATGTGCCAGAGTCCCGTGCCTTATTGATTCCCTGCATACAAACCAAAATGTGACTATCACATTATGTATCAAGAAATCTTGGAACATGAGTTTTGATGTTTTTAAATATACCTGAGCTTTCAAAAGATTTGGAGCGTCTTCCAATCTTTCCGTGACTGTATCCGATTTAGTGGATTCCCATTTTGAGACATTTCCAGACGATCTCGACCATTTCTTGTTACGTCTCTTCACTGGACTTAATCCAAAAGTAGCTGAGCCATTGGAGCTATGCCTATCCAAGAGTGACTCATATAAAGTCAACAGTGGACGTATTTCCATAAGGGTCCTTTTCTGGTCTTCCTTTCTATACGTTTGAATGAACGGATCATACCTGCTAGTCAACGAGGCGAGTAGAAAGTTAACACTCATCTCCTGACTTATGGAATAACCAAGTCTGTACAATTCGCCTAGGTACGCTTCAATCTGAAGAACATGTGAATTGATGCTACTTCATTCTTTTAGCTTGCACTCTGCAAGTCTTTTGAAGATCCTAGCTCGTTCCTCTTTAACTGATTTTTGAAACCTTTCCTCAACCAGTTGCATTAACTCATATGGCCCCAAGGATTCGAAATCCTTGCGAAACTCGGGGTCAATGGTCAACAGCATGAGGTCACGAATCTTTTCGGATTCATCAACTTAGAAGTTATGCTTATCATAAGAACCTTTTATGATGACTTGTTCCGGTGGGACCGAGATCGGATACTCGGTGAGATGTAGCTTGCCAGCAATACCGAGAACCAGTCTCCAATTGCGAAGCCATTCCTTACAGTTGAGGCCAGTCAGCCTTTCCATATTTGGCAGGTGCATTCTGATTATTTCAGAAATGAGTGAAGGAGGAGAAGGAGGAGAATTGACACTTGACATCTATATAAAAGAAACAAAATTTATTAGTTTAATTGATCCTTTTAAATAATTACCCAATATGTTATTTAATAAGGCTAGGATCCAAAATACCCCAACTATGGTGTGAAGAGGGATGTCGTAATCACAACATAATGGTCATCAAGGTAGATAAACACTTATCAATTTCATTTTATGAAATTCCTAGATCTATTGAGATTCATTGAACTTTTCAATGGCATGTTTAATCTCGGATGTGCTCCACTGTTTGTGACTGGGATACCGAGGATCACAAACTGGATGTGAATAACCATGCAAATTAGCTTGGTACTCTCGGGTTAATTATCATCTCTAATTGATGTGCCGGTAAACTACACACGCTCCATCAACAATGATAACACCCGGGAAACCCATTGCAACTATTTATGAACCCCTATTGGTGTGCCGGTAAACCACACACACTCCACCAATGTTTCATAATGTGCAATGTGCAATTTCATGGATTAGCACCAATTCACATTTTTCCTAAAGTAACTAGATTTGGGTTTTATTAAGATGTTCCAGTACTTTGAATAATATCATTATACTTTTAATGAGATTAGGCGGTCCTATCAAACCCGTTCGGCTAACGACCCTCCACTGGTCAGGAGAGCGGTGGGTGAGAGTGGACACCCATTAGACCGCCATTTTATAGGCAGTCTCCTTATACCCTCTTTATAGACCACCTTCGTGAATGAGGCCTACTATTGATTTGACTAACCATTTAATCTTATACATATAAAATTAACTTTTAATTATAATATATATATATATATATATATATATACTAGCTGCGTACCCGCGCAATGCAGCGGTAGCATATTGTTTCGTTTCGGCGACTACGAGTTAGGTTTTGGGTTTCAGATTTGCCGCAGGGGGTGGGGTGGGGGGTTTAAGGAAGTATGAAAGTTCTTTCTTTGTATGAGAGCATGAAGTGTTGTATGAAAGTTCAAACTGTTTAAAGGGAAAACAGCAAGTCCACGGTCAAACAACATGAATAATAGAAACATTTGAATTCAAGAGGGACATAACGGATAATTTAACTGAAATGAAGTTATTCTCAACCCCCTGTTGAGACAATAACAACCTGAACGAAGAGATGCCTATTGAATGCATTAGAAATATCGCAAAACTAAACCATGACATCGTATTACTTAATAAAAAGCTCATATATGTGCTTCTGTTGAATGGAACCGGCCAAATCGGTAAAATTCAAAAAACAAAGATGAACACTAAGAGTTCTTGAAAGGATATACAAAAATGAAATATTTATGCAATTAACTACCTTTAATCCCATTATAATCCCAAGTCATTGACATCATATTACTCAATTTGAAGTTTCAACACACAAATCTGAAGATGTAATTAAGTGAGATGCTAAGAAATGAGGTTAGATTCACATTATATCATCTTTGACCCAATTAAGTATTACAGAAAAAACCAAAACTAAAATGAGGTTAGATTTCACAATGCGGCGGACGACGGTTAGTATTATTCTGGCGAATAGCTCCTGAGCGGTGATTAGTTTCGTTTCATCTATGTAGCGGACGTTTTATGCACGGAATTGGTTAGTAGTTTCTTTCTTGCGATGATTTTATTATGATGATTATTTTTTTTGGCAGCGTCATACTGATAAGTTCTATTAGTAAAAATATGTTAACGGCTTGTGAATGCGGTGATCTAACCTAACTCTTAAATTTTGATCTTTGGTGGATGAATAATACATTATTAGATCTTAAAAAACCAATGGGTAATTTCGGACTAACTTATTGGTAAAAACGTTCACGTTGATTAAACTAAATGTAAAAAGAGACGACTTTTTATGTGCTATGTTGTAATCTAAAAGTGAAGCAACTTGTGATTTTGAGTAAAAGCACAGAAAATGGTTAATTATTGGGAGGCCGACGGATCCAAACTATTTGCACTATGAATCCTTGCATGTATAATAACTACTAAAATTGATAGATCAATAGGTTTGTTTAATCCTTCAAAAACAAAGCATTCATTTGTATTTTGTTCGATGAGATATTACAACTTGTAAATTTGGATTTATAAGTTAATTTTATGATTTTGGCCAAAAAGGTAAAGACGTATAACTTGTAATTCTTTTTCTTATTCATTCTATAATTTAACATGCATACTTGTCATTACATCAAACATGGACTTCAAAATGTATATTAACAATAGCATTTTGAAAAACTGATGTATTACTATTTTAATTACTTGGAATTTTAAAAAATATTTATTACGTATTCATGTTACATTTTTGGATAGACCTGTACACCTTAGGTTATCACTCTTAAATCACTGTTGCTAAGTGTCTTGTAATATCTGCAAATCTCAAACTTGCAAATTCAAACTAAACATTTGTAGATCATTTTTTTCTTCTTCAATTCAAAATCTAAATAGCAAAAATCCTTAAAAGCGAAAAAAATTGAAACTTGGGATATTAAAGGGTAAAATAGAAATTAAATTAAGCCAAAGATCAACTAAATCTAAGATAGAAAGCGACCAGATAATGTAACAATAATATTATACAACGATCACCGGAAACCACAATTACCATATCATTTTCTGGAAATCAGCAAAAATGAAGGTCTTGACTGTAGAGAGAAGCCCCAACTCATGTATTTCCTCTTGTAAAGTTACCATATAACAACCTTGCTGCAGTCTTGAACATATTAGAAGTGCGACGCCTAGATAGAAACCTTTTTAGAGTACAATGTTTCAGGTACTTTTTCATTTTAGAAGCAATTCAAAATCTGTAAAAAAAAATGAAATGCTATAATATGTAATATACCAAGCATACATAGACATGAGAACATACAACGATATTAGATGGATCCAATGCAGTATTTCATCACACCAGCTCTATGATAAAACTGATAATAAAAATTACAATATACCTTGAAGAATAAAAAGAAAAAGTCCTTTATTTCCTTTTATGCCAAAGTACGATTCTGTAAAAAAAAGTTTAAATGACTATTATTCTGCAAAAGAAATTTAGGGCATCATACTTTTAGAAATTTATTACAGCAGTGCTGTAATGGAAATAGATGAAAGAAGATGCTATTAAAAACAAACAAATAAAAGTACATTGCTATTCAAGAACCTTCCAACCCATTCTAGAGAACCAACAGAAACCATCTTCCTCCCAATTGAAGCAACTACACCCAATCCAAGCACCCCCCCCCCCAATGCGTTCCATCATTAACCTGCATTACAGTTTTTATAAATGTAATTTCACTCAAGGGTAAACCAGTAATTTTTCAAAAATACCTTTACATTGGGTAATTTAGCAACCGTAGCAACTTCCCAAATAGCTTTTCAGATTGAATGCATAGTATTAGAACTGCAGTAGCTCAAGCCCATAAATTATTATTATTTTTTATTTAGATTTCGTAGATTTGATTGTGGTTATATCAAAGTAGACCTGACCTTTAGTTCCCTAACACATGCTTTCTTTCCACAATGAGTGAGTGATAGGATGAATGTCGGTCATGAAGATCTGAAAAGCAACAAAAAAACTAATTAACTTCAGAATAATCATATTTGAGTTTAGGTTCAAGCATATTAACAAACAGGTGGCGTGCCACCCTCGAAACCAAACTCAATGTGCAATGCTTCTAGATCGATCTCACCATATCATCCAAATTTGAGTGATTAAAATTAGTGTCATAATTTTAAATGAAAATATACCAAATTGAGAAATTTCAGATAGAAAATCTGGTGTTGAGAGAGAATGAGACATTACCACGCCATCAAGTTCTTGAATTAAAACACTTGACTTACCACACTTTAGATCAAGGAGATGGATACCCAACCGCATATAGACTTGTCTACAATCCACTTGCAAATCGACCCTGCAATAGACTGCAAATCGGCTTGATTTCCTCTATAGTAAATGAAAACTCATCGAAGGCAAAATTGAAGCATGTCAAAGTACCATGTAACAGTCATCCAACAAATGAGACATACAGGAAAAAGAAGAGATATCAAAGGAGAGAAAGAAGAGATATCAAAGTACGATGTAAGGGATGAGGAGAGAAAAATACACACCGATACATACACAAATATATACACATACACCCACATCGACTAAAAATAGTACTCTACATTCTTGAAGCTGGCTGTTGAACGCGATACAAACGTGTGGAGAAGATGAAGATGGAGCAGTCAAAACAAGAAGCAGAAGATGAGGAGGCTGGATCGGTTACCGGTTCATCGATTGGGCACCAATTGGGAGTGTTCTGACAATGGTAAGCATGTGGTGGATCGTCCTGGGGGTGGATCGTCCTGGTGGAGGCTGGATCAGCTGGGGAGGCACAAAATAACGGGGGGTGTGATGAGAGAAGCAGTGGCAGCAGCAATGTGGAGAGTCGATGGTTGCTCAGGTTAGGGTTTATATCTATTATGTTGAGGAAAGGGTTCTTGGAGGAGTAGCCCATGCTTTGCTGCAAGAAAACGCACATGATCAAAGCATATATCGGGATTCGGGAAAGCAAAAAAGCAGCCCATGCTTTGCTGCAAGAACAGGCACGCGTCTTTGACCCGTAGAAACTGATGTTCACTTTCAAATTTTGAATTCCCGCCGGCAATAAAAAAATGTCCGCTTTCTTCCTTTCAGTTTTTAGTAATGCATAACAAGATTGTAATATATGTATGATAAGTTGTGTATTGTGTATTACAATTTGTACAGTCTTAAAAATTAAGACAATTGTGCATAAAAGAGTTGTAATTTATATATGGTTTATAGTATAGTATAGATATATATATATATATATATATATATATATATATATATATATATATATATATATATATATATATATATAAGATGAATTTTAAACCTTTTAAAATATTCTTGGTTTATCTTTTAATTTATTGGAAATTTAAACTATTAAATTTAAAATTAAATTAAACCTTTAAAAGATTTAATTCATCTTTTAATTAAACAATTAATTAAATTAATTAAATACAAATATTTTAGACTTTTAAAATATTCCTAGTTTTATCTTTTAATTTTTCGAAATTTAGAACTATTAAATTTAAAATTAAATTAAACCATTAATTATCTTTTAATTAAACAATTAATTTAATTAATTAAAACTAGATAGGTATAAAAAATTAATCAAATTAATTTAAACCTATCTTAAACCCCATAATTTTCGAAATTAACAAATAATGGGTTTAAGGTTATCCATTTAAATAATTAAAGTTACCAAAAATAGAAAGTCTTCTAAAACCCTAAGGAGAAAAACGAAAATCATAGAGGGGAGGGGCTAGGGTTTCCAAAACCCTAAACCTAAAATCGATTAGGCTAAATTAGGGTTCATAAGCTTTTAAACCCTAATTTTTTTAGGAAAACAATTATAGCAATTCAACAAGAAAACAACCAAAAAGCTCTGATACCACTGAGGGTTTTATGCAAATCTATGAACTAAAAACCTAAGTTCACATGCAACCTATGATGATCTATGTTTTCTACTATTGAACATATAAATGTTTCCTAAAAGACCACAAGAAAAATTACTAAAGAATAAAATCAGAAAACTAACCTTTTAGTTGTTTCTTGCAAGCTAAGCAACGCAAGTGCCTTGCCTCAAATGAAGTCACACCCAAAACTAGGGTTTTCGAAAGTTCCAGAGAGAGGGAAGAGTGGAAAAATTCGTGGCTTTTATGGTGCCTAGGGGTCTCTATTGATAGTTTCCAAGTGGCCACCAGATAAGCCTTTAGAGATAAACCTTTTTGAATTCAAATAAGATAAACCTTTATCTATCAATTCAAATTTATTTATCCTAACATATAATAATCGAAATTATGGATAATCCCTCCATAATTTTGTTGACCACTTAAACTACTATAATTGTCACTTACTCAACTATTGAATAATTACAATTCAGCCCCTGCACCTTTAATTAATCAAATTAATCACCAAATTAATTCCAATTAATTCCATATTAATTTCTAATTAATTAATATAGTTTCTAATTAATATATTATCACCATAATATATTAATAAACTATTTATTTTATTTCTATTGATTTATTTATCATATAATAAATCAATCTTTCTCTCTCCTGGATTTTCTGCTAAACCTCTAGCCACGAGGGCAACCCAAATGGACTTTGCTACTATCAATTAGGTATATACAAATTATTAGTCATGGCTTAGACACCTAATCCAACAGTAATTCCATTTTTACACTAGAAGTTTGACTTTGACAGAAAGTCAAAGCTGTTAAAATTGTCCGTTATCATTTTATAAACTTTTGATTCTTTCATACCATTACTTGACTTTTAAAGTCTATGAGTTCAATACCACCAAAAATTCCAATATTCCAAGCCAAGCTATCAAATTCTTAGCTTTCTAGCATGCTTGAACTCATATGATAACTCACTTTCAACATGCATCAAGAAATTTCAATTCCATTTCAAGTTTTAATCAGGGCTTATAGAAATTACCTCAAAACTTTGTCCAAAAACCAAGCACAGATCTGAAATTGAGACTAAAATCACCCACAATAAGAGTAATGTGAATATATGGTTCTTTTCCTGCCGTTGGCAGACCACCAGGCTGCCGGAATAGCCGTCGGTGGTGACACTTGATGCTGTCGTTTGGTATCAATCTTTTCGAGATTTGTGCTTGGATCTTTGTGTTTTTGGAGGTTTTTTGACTGATTTTAAAGATGTGGGTGTTTGGTGTTCTTCATGTTCTTCATTGTTCTTGAAAAACCAACTTTTTGATCCTTAAAATTCGAAATTTTGCTCAAAAATGTGTTTTTCATATCTGAAAAGGAGGTGTGTGGCGGCTAAACAGTGATTTCGGTTAGGGTTTCACTGAATTTGGTGTTTTCGGTCTACTCTTGGAGTTTTCGGTGGCGGCGCATAGATTTCGGTTAGGGTTTAAAGGTTTTCGGTAAGCCCACTCGTGTTTTCGGCTAGCCCAAGTGTGTTTTCGGTGCAGTTTCTAGGGTTTGTGGAGGTTTTCGGCACTTGAGGTTTTCGGCATCTTTTCTTGGTTTTCGGTCAAGAATCAAGGTTTTCGGCATCATTTCAAAGTTTTCGGTCAAGACTCATCGTTTTCGGTCAGGATTCTTGGTTTTCGGTTTGTTGATTTCGGTCTAGGATATATTTATTTTTGGCATTTTTCGATCAAGACTTGTTCTCAATATTCAATGGATTTCGCTACTACCATGCATGCGGATTTGGATTCCATCATGGGAACTATAACTCGAATTCCCCATTTACTGTCTGCTGATGGGTTTCCCGAGTGGAAATTTAGGTTCGGGAAGTATGTTAAAGGACAGTAAAGTGTGGAGAAGTATTAGACGAGGTCCTGTTAAAATTACCATCACTTTGAATGATGAGGAAAAGACTGAAATAGAAAAACCAATCGAACAATACATCGACGATGATTTTGAAAAAACTGAGGAATATGATAAGGCACTTGCCCATCTCATCATGGCTTTGTCTCCCGAAATTGCGCAAGGCTTCAGGGAGTATACCTCTGCCAAGGCTTTGTGGGAAGCCTTAATTGAAGTGTACGAGGGTAATGAAGACATGAAACACCAGGCAAGATTTGCTTCGCCAGAAATTCAACATGTTCAATCACATGCTTGGAAAGGCGCTTGAGGTTCAATTGCAGCGGTTTATCATATTTAACACTTAAATTATTGCTGTTGGAATTGTGTTGTCTAAGTCTGAAATCAACAAGAAACTACTTAACTCCCTTCCAAGGAGCTGGGCTATAAACTCATCAATGATTAAGAAGACTAAAGACTTGAACAATCTCTCATTGGCTGAAGTTATGGCTATCATCAAAGCTTGTGATATGGATGATAAGCAACGTGAGATCAATTATGTCAACTCTTATTCATCTGCAAATCTGAGTGCATCCACCAACAGTGCATTTTCTGCTCTACCTGCACAACATATTCCTTCACCTTCCAAACTTCCTATGGCATCTCCAGCTCCTCCTGTTCCAAGCCCCACTACTCAATCATTTATTCTAGCTCCAGCTGCTGCCAAGGGAGCTGAAGAAAACATGGCCTTAATGGTGGGCTTCATGAACTGCTACAATGCCTTTGTTGCTGGTGAACTTGTCCAGCCGGTCATGATTGGAGAACTTGATCAGATTCACCCTGATGATGTTGAGGAAATGGACATCTCCTGGCACATTGCTATGTCCGTATTCTGGGCGAAAAAGTTCACACAGCGCACTTGAAGCAACAACTGGGGAGTCAATGATGAGAAGAAGGTGGGCTTTAACAAGAGTAATCTAAGGTGTTACAACTGCCACGAGCCTGGTCACTTTGCTTGTGAGTGCACCAAACCAAGGGTAGAAAACAGCAATGCTAAGAGAAATCTCGTGCAAACTGGAGTAAACAGAGATACTCCTTAGAATGTTGAGCGTGCTATGGTAGCTCAACAATTTTCCTAAGAGGATCAGATGCAGGCTTTGAACCTCACAGAAGATGGAGGAGCTCACCTTGCCCAGATTGAAGCTGATGATGATGCTGATCTTGCTGAGGAACAGATGATAGAATTGCAGTTTGCTTTCATGGTCTCCACCACTCCCGAAACAAAAGAGGTTAGTGAAGTTTATTGCTCTAAATCTTGTGTAGATAAGATTAATAAATATTGTGAGCACAATGATTCCTTAATTAGACAAATAGAGGACCTTAAGTATGAAGGCTATACCCTTAGGAAAGGTCAAAAACCACTTAAGGAAAAGTTAGAAGCTCAAACAAAGGACTTAAAACGAATTAAACAAGAATATAGTGAGAAATGTTGTCAGTATCAATTTGCAAAAGAAAAAATTGCCAGTTTGATTGTTGAGCTTGACGCATTGAAAGAAAAATTAAAGATGCTGAATTTAATTTTAAAAAGTTTGATGTGTCAAGTGCAACAGTCGAATATATAATTGAACACCAAACGAAATGGGCAAATAAGCATGGTGAACGTCTTGGATATCATAGTGTTTCACCTCCGTTTAATGATAACTATACTCCTGCTCTTGAAACCAAAGAAACAGAGCAGTCCACTGAATATGTTTCAGTTCAGAGAAATTCATCCAGCGGGATTGAGATTATTAAAATGAACAATACTGATTCTTCTACCTCATGTGCAGATAAATTGAAAGTGAAGGATGGGAACCAAGAGGACAAGCATGATTTTGATTTTGATAAAAAAATGTTTAAAGACTAATGTTTATACTTCTTATGTTTTGAATGATTTTGTGCAACATGACACTAAAACTGTTAATTTTTCAAAAATTCATGGTGATGTTAATGTTAAAAATTTCAACCACTTAATTTTGTTAAAAAAATATGTTACTTGTGTGTATGCTTGTGGTAATGCTTTGAGAAAATCTGGACCAGGACCGCGTCCCATTCAGCCCCCTTAAAAAGACAAACTTGTTTTAATAGTAGACTGCAGGTCATATTGTTAGAAACTGTCCTCAACATTTCTATGTTCCATACCATGCACACGGTTGGAAAAACGTACCAAGAGGGAGATCTTATAAAAGAAAACCCTCTAAGTCACGTTCAAGAAATGGAAATTGGAATGATATAAAGGCCAAGACTCAGACTGCCAAGGACAAACATAGACCTAAATCAACAGGTAGTTCTGATTCAAAATCTAATGCTAATGTTCCCATTTGGTCAAAAGACAAAAGACTTAAATCATAATACAGATGGGTTCCCAAAGGCAGCATTCCAAAGGATTCAGTAAACTCATCATTCTTTGACAAGCAAGACATGATTTTAGACTCTGTTAAATGTGTTGAAAGTAAGGGTCAACCCAGTTTCTTATGGACTGGGTTCCCAAATCTAATTGATCCCGCATCTTGTGCAGGAGCAGCTATGGAGGAATATCATCAGACCTTGGTATGTTGATAGTGGCTATTCCAGGCACATGATAGGAGACATATCCCAGTTGCACGACGTTCAAGACATTAACGGTGGATATGTGTCCTTTCCGGGAGGTGAAAGAGGGAAGATCACACAGATGGAGACTGTGACGAACGGTGTGTTAAAATTCGAAAACGTAAACTTCGTTCCAGAGCTAAAGCACAGTCTACTGAGCATTTCCCAAATATGCGATAGAGGCTTTTCGACTCACTTTACCAAGAAAGAATGCTTAATTCTGAAGCATGATGCTGTCATACCAGAAGATTGGATTTTTATGAAGTCTGAACGTCGAAGCAACCCATATATCATCGACATGAAGCATAACACTCCAGAGAACGTTACTTGCTTGTTCTCGAAAGTCCATGAACAGATTGCCATGTTATGGCATCGTCGTCTGGGTCACGCCAATGCAAAGAATTTAAATCGTCTTGCCAAGAACGATCTAGTCCGGGGGCTGCCAATTAAAGATTTCATTACCTTCGAGAAATATGTGGCTTGTGCTTAAGGAAAACATCATCGAAAGCCACACAAGTCCAAACTGGTCAATTCCATTGACTCGCTCCTTCAGCTTCTTCACATGGATCTCTTTGGACCAGTCAATGTTTTGAGTATTAACAAAAGTTCTTATTTCTTAGTTATTATTGATGATTACTCACGTTTTACTTGGGTTTTCTTTTTGAAGCATAATAATGAAACTGCAGAACTGGTCAAGAGATTCATCACCCTTATTGAAAATCAAACGAACCAGAAGGTGAAGGGAATTCGATGCGACAATGGGAATGAGTTTAAGAATGCTATCTTGGATCACTTCTATGCAAAAAAAGGAGTGCAGAGTCAATATAATGTTGCTCGTACACCACAACAGAATGGTGTTGCTGAGGAAGAAACCGAACGTTGATTGACGCTGCTCGTACCATGTTATGTGATTCCAAGTTGCCAGTATTCTTCTGGGCTGAAGCCATCAATACCGCGTGCTATGTTCAGATTCGAGTTCTCATCAACAAGAATGGCATGAAGACTTCATATGAAATTCTCTACGGCCAGAAACCGACAGTCGCTCACTTTCGTACCTTTGGATGTCCTTGCACTCTTCTTCATCTTGAAGTGACTCCAAAGTTCAACTCCAAAGCTTGTGACTGTTACTTTGTCAGATACGCCAGACGAACAGCTTATCGGGTCTACAATAAAGTCACCAAACAGATTGTAGAATCCTTTGACGTGCGTTGGCTAGAAGAGAATGAAACGGATGCCCGTGTCGGTCCTGACTAGTTGTTTAATTACGCTGAACTGTTTAAACCGTTTTATCTGTTTTCTGATGTTTCCGGTACACAACCAGGTCCTAGTGGAATCAATTGGGAGGAAGATGAGGAGATTCTTGTTGAACCTATCAAATCGTCAGTGATATTTGATGATCCTATTATTTTGAATGACGGTGTATCTCCTGATTCCACTACAGTGACTGATGAAGCTCCTGCTGAATTATCATGGATTGTTGACGAACCATCAGCTGTTGAAAAATCTGGTAAAATAATGTATATGGTATACTGCCTCGATATACCAAAAGAATGAAAGATGACGAGAAAATAAATGGTAATTGTGTATCACCTAAAGATACATAAGAAATAAGTTGTATATGAAATGTTTAATGTTGTAAAGAAATATGTAGTGTAAAGAAGTGGAGTATAAATGAAAGAATAATGTAATATGTTAGGTATGTAGCCTTATAACACATAACAGAAATGGTAAAAGATATAAAGCTAAGAAAAATATTTTGCTGGCAGTAGCTACAACAGAAAAGAGTAATAAATGATAATGGTGATTTAGAGGTATGTCAAGAATTCGTCATGGGACGAAAATGTTTAAAATACCTAGTTAACTTCTTAAATCAAAATAGAATCAAGTGTATATATAAGTGTATATTATACAATTAAGAACTTGTAAATATATGCTGAGAAGTTGTTGAAGACAATGGACGGTATTTTATTGACAAAATTGACCTATAAAAGTCTAAAATGGGACAAAAGTATTGTATAAAAATTTAAAGAAAACAGAAAGACATGTCTATACTAATAAGTAATGAGTAAATGAGACCGAAATCTCATAAAAGAGGATGAAAGAAGTAGTTAAATATTAGTATGTCAAAAAGTGATAGTAATATAAGTATAGAGTGATACGAGATATGTAGAGGAAGTAGTGCATGTAATGTACAAGAGATAATTACAAGGTATGTGAAAATGTAAATTCATAATTTGAATCATTGACAAATAATATGATGTGAAAGTAGAAAGATTCGAAACATGTATGAATAAATACACGTAAAATGCAGAGTAGAAAATAATGAAGATAATAATTTATTGTAAACGTATGAAAGTTAGTAAGAGGAATAAGAAGTATATGAAAAGGACATTTTTTTTAAAAAGATGGATTCAGAATGAAGGTAGTAAGTATAATGATGTAATAGTAGCATACATATACTAAATGAAAAGAGATATGTATTTAAAGAAAATAATACATATAGTTTACAAAGTGGAACATATACAAGGGGATTGCGGAAGTATAAAATTTGATAAAAAGTATACAATTAGTATACAATTAGTAGTATAGAAGCCAATAGTGGAAAAGAAGAAGTTGACAAAAATAACAGATCAACTTCAATGGTAAAACTATACAAGCTTACAAGGTCAAATGTTGTGTATTATACATAGAAAGAGAAGTAATTATGTCTAATTGTTAAAATAAATAAGCAATATTAATTGAAGATGAAAAGATTACTTAAGTAAAATGTCCATTAAGGGACAAAAATTTATACAAGGAAAAGATTTTGTGTATTTACAAATTTGTATAAAAACGAAACAAATATGATTATGTTTAATGGTATTTGGAATCTTTATAAGTAAAGAAGGCTGTGAGTAAAATCTCACATGTTGTAGTAAAGATATGAGAAGAATTATAAGTAAATTGCTATTTATGATAAAAAGTATTGAAGTATGAAACTATTTTGTAAAATAAGTTTACTAGAGATTGTATATAAATGAAATGAGGTAGAAAGAAAAGTAACTAGAATGTAGAGTATGAAATATGAATGAATGACTAAAAGGGTGAGAAAACAGATAAAATGATCAAAATGATATGCTGGTTAACTGGGAAGATATAAATTTTTAAAGAGGTTATGTTAATCCTCTATAAAGGATTGAAAGCAGGAACCGCTAAGAGCTGATTAAAGCATCAAAAATAACCAAAGAAGAAAGGATTAAAAGATAAAATAATAAAGAATATGATTATGTGTTGGAAAAAAAAGTATCAATAATTGTGTGATGATTCCGAGGACGGAATCCCAATAAGGGGGAGGTAGTTGTAACGACCCAAAAATCTCGAAATTAAATTCGAGAAAATACGTGGGGAAAAGACCAAAAATATTTTTGAAAGTTTTAAAAAAAAATTACTTAGAAATGTGGTAAAATACCAAACGTTTGGAGAAAGATGATGAGAAAAGGGTAAAATAGTCATTTGACACCCAAATGACTTTTAAGTAAGGAAAATATGATTTTTGGAGCTAATATGTAATGAAATAAAATTTTGACACCAAATAATGGTGATAAGTATTTGAAATTTAATTCTAGTAAAAGAGGGTAATTTGGTCATTTTACCATAAAAAGGGTAATTCGGTCATTTGACCATGTGAAGACCAAATATGTAGAAATATTGTTTGTTTGTGGCTAAAATATAAAAAATGAAAGTTTTATGGGATAAAATGTGATAAAAGTGCCAAAAGTTCAAGAAATGTAACTTAAGGACTAAAAATGAAAAACTGGGAAATTTAAAAGAAGAGAAATATCTCTCATATGTGAGCTGAAAATTTGAGAAGCTACGGGAAGTTTTGGAGATGTGATTGCTGCAGAATTCACGAAGGATTGAAGAAGGAGATTGGAGCAAGTATATATAATTTATGATTTCTAAGTCAAAAGGTTAGTGAGAAACTTCTAACCTAAGTGTTGTGTGTGTGTTCTTTACGGGAAGAACTAGGGACTGGATTTCTAGTCATGATCCAAAAGAGTTTAAATGTTTTATAGTGTCAAATGGATTCTAAGAAATAAGAACATACCTTGAAACAATCAAAGTATGTTGCTATTGTTGGAATATTGAAATTTTGTTCAAGAACCCTAGAATTCAAGTTTATATGATCAAACTGATTCTAAGGGGTTTTGATAAGTTCTATATGTGGTAATTGTTAAAATAAAGCAGTAGAAGTGATTAATTACGAACAAATTCGGTTTTTGGATCAAAAATGCAAAAACGGGAATGTTTGGAAAATAATCAAAATCTATGATTTTTATGATTTAAAACATGAAGTAAATGAATGATTTTGGTCTTGGAACAAACCCTAGGGATTAAGTCGTGTATTAAGGGCTTAAAATGAAGAAAATAGGAATTTATACCATAAAAATCGCAACATTTGGCTGCTGCAGGCCTCGTCGGGGCGCGAACGGCACCCTGATCGGGTCGCGATCAGGTCGGGTCGCGATCCGGCGCCTGGGGAAAAATGGCCAAACTTCTCCTGCCCTCTGCCAAGAATAAGTTAGTTGGTTCATTTTTTTGAACTTGATGCTAGGTTTGTCCGATTGACCTCAAATTTTAAACATAGGTCTATTATGGACCAAAACTTCGTGAAAAATTGTTGGAATCGAAATACGACCCTCCGAGGGTACTGTAGTAAAATACGTATAAAATACGATTTATTTATAATTGGTCATTTAAAAGTTATAGACTTGTTATGACCCAAGATAGTATTATAAGGACTCTAATAAGTTATAGAGTCGGTTAGCATGAATGTTAATGTATAACATGTTAAATATAGGTTCGTGCCAAGTGATTAATGGATCAAAAGAGTATAAATACAAAGAACGAGTAGTCAATCCACTAGCAGTACATGAGGTGAGTACATGCAGTATTTTTACCCATTCTGGGGTACATGGCAAGTAAGTATTTTCAAGATTTCTTATAAAATTTCTATATGTGAAATTATATGCAAGATTATTATCTCTAACTCTTTTGTGAAAGTATAATGTTATATTTGAAGTTATGTTTTGGTCTATGAGCCAATTATGTGAAAGTATGTTTTGGTCTATGAACCAAATATGTGAAAGTATACTTTTAATACAAGTTATACATGTTTGAAAGATGTTATTTTATTGAAAAGCATATTATGAAGTGACTTTTAAAAAGTAAAGAGTTATATTATGTTGCTATTATAAAGTTTTGAAAGAAGATAATTATGCAAGGTATGATATGTAATGATTTTGAAAGGAATAAAGAGCTATGGTATGATAATATTTTAAAACTTTGAAAGATGTTTTATGTCATAAGTTTTATATAAAGATTGGAAAAGAAGTTAAAGGTTTGAGTCTAAAACCATGTAACTCACGAGATAATTTTTGTCTTACGTATTCTATGTTTTTGCCATGTATTCCAGGTTAAAATAAGTTGCTCTAAATGGGATGAAATTTAGCTGGAGTGGAGCTTGAGTTAGCTCTTAATTTGGACGCAAGGTTTAATCCTCTTCTTGCTTACTATGGTTAAATTTGGTATGGATTTGTAACACCCACAGTTTTAAAAATGTAAATTATCGGTTTTTGATAAACCGTATTTTTGTATTCATGTATTTATACGAAAAACCATAGTATTTGAAAACAGTAGAAATGGGGTGTCACAAATCCGATGTGAGATCCTCTGAAGTTGGGGTTAAAAGACATGTAATGTAGTGATTAAGTGTTTGTACCTTACAACTGGGAGGTCTTCAGTTCGATTCTAGTTGTTGACATTCGTTTTATTTTGTCAGCTCCAGCTTGATCCCACATGGCTGAAGGAATAAAAAGCCTGACGAACTCGTCTTTTATATAACTCACTATCAATCCGATGTGAGATCCTCTGAAGTTAGGGTTAAAAGACATGTAATGCAGTGTGTTATATAAGAGACAAGTTCGACAGGCTTTTTATTCCTTTAGCGATGTAGGATCAAGCTGGAGATGACAAAATAAAACGCATGTCAACTAGGGGTGAGCGTGGTCCTGGAGCCGACCCGACCAAGACTGAACCCGAGCCGGACCGAGACCGAGGGAAGACATTCAATGGAACCGAGGATCGACCAAACTATGGGACTTAGTCTTGGGTTCAGGTACGGGTTTGGTCGGGTTTTACCCGAGCAGGACCAATCGTAAAAATTTCAAAGGCCTACATTATAATCTTAATGTCTTTTAAACTTTCGGTTGGTTCCGTACCCGAGAACCCGACAATACCGAAGGACCAAGACCGAGAAGGACCAAGACCGAATTAAGCCACATATACGGACCGAGTACCGACCGAGTAACATGGCCGGTTCCTGATCTCGGGTCCGTTTCCTCGGTTCTTGGGTTTGGGCTCGGTTTCGAGGACCATTTGCACATCCCTAAATTGTCAACAACTAGAATCGAACCGAAGAGCTCCCGATTGTAAGGTACAAACACTTAATCACTCTGCCAAGCTGCTTCTTGTGCTTCTAATTCGTAGAACTTATATATAATATATGTACAAAAACAATATATTCTTAAGCATTATGTAAAAATTGGTTCGGTTTTTTTTTTTTTTTTTTTTTTTTGGTTTTTACATCCCCAAACCCGAACCGAAACCGAAATTTTCGGTTTTTGAAAATATAGAAATCAAACTGTTGGTTTTATGTTCGGGTTCAGTTTTTCGGTTTACGGTACGGTTTTTGCTCACCCCTAATTTTAAGGGAAGTGAGCCGCATAGCCAGATCATGAAACTCAAAAATAGTTTTTTTTCCAGTATATTAAAAACGTACAGTTTTAAACAACTTTGCATTAAATCCGATTAAAGAGTGTTGAATGTTACCATATAACATAACCAAAACCAAAACCAAAAGGCCTTTGGTCTAGCGGTATGGTAAGTTGCCCTCCCTCTTGGAGGTTCAGGGTTCTAGTCCCGTTGCGGACATATGTGGAGAATATATGATTAGTTAGGAGTAGATTAGGGTGTGAGTGTGTTGCCGTTCTAAAAAAAACATAACCAAATTCATATATTCTATTAGTACCTAATAACCAACAGAATAAAATAATGTGGACAAATTAGAAACCAACCTCCTGTTATTATGTACTCACTTTTCGCCTGTGATCGGTGGCGGACCTTAGTGGTACTGAAATTTTTCCGAGCAGTAGCAAAAATTTCGATTTTCGTTTTTTATATATAGGTGCAACCCCTGAAAAAAATTGTGCTACCCCTGAATTATTAAGCCTAAAATTAAATATTTAAATTAAAGTTTAATTGAAAAAAAAATAATCATAGAAATAATCATTTTAGATGTTCAAACTAATTAAGCCCAAATACTCAATACTATATTAAAATAACCCAAATCAAATTTTGGTAATTGAGGCTTTACAATTGGATTTGGACTACTAATTAAACTAGTCTTCAATAGAATAAGGAAAAGAAAGTATCAAGCCCGATGACTTAATGAGGTGAGGACGTATGATCGATTCCAGCGTAAGTGCATAACTCTAAAGACTCATCTCGTGACCGATTCGTGGTCATGATGAGTCGGATGCCTCTCTTTCTAGAGGACTTTTCATAGAAGTATTATATTTGATTAGAGACCATAACGAGAGCATTTATAATGTTACTTTAGAAAAGGCTCCTAAAAATAAAAAATTGACATCTCTGAAAAAAGTTTGTCAAAACATCTTCAAAGAAAAGACCAATATATTTTGGAAGCGGCTTCATTGGTAAAAGGGACAAAGGAAGCATTTCTATCTTTAAAAAATGATGGGTTTCAACAAATTTTGAAGAAAATATGTTCTTTTTTTCAAAGACATAAAATTGCAATTGTGGAAATGTCAGAAAATTTTGTTACTTCAAAAAACCGTACGACTAATATTACTAATTAACGTCATTTTTGAAGTTGTGATTTGTAACACGGTTATGGCTATACAATTTCAATAATTCGGGGATCGATTTAGAGAAGAAAAGTTGTTAAAGTTAAGTGAGATATACCAAAATGACTTTAATGCATCGGCACGGGTTCATTTTAGCGGTCACGTGATGAAAAATTTGCTCAATTGAAGGGAATCATGGACCTTTCTCGTTTGATGGTCGAAACAGGGAAACATCGTTCTTTTCCTTTGGTCTATAACTTATTAAAGCTAACTTTGGTTTTGCTCGTTGCTGTTGTTGCAACTGCAACGGTTGAAAGATGTTTTTCCGCAATGAAACGCTTGAAAACCGATTTACCTAATAGAATGAGTGACGATTTTTTGAATGATACTTTGATTTGTAGTGTAGAAACGGAATCACTTGTGGATGTTAAAACAGAAAATGTGATGAGTCGATTCCGAAAAATGAAATATCGGAGAGGTCATATTTAGAATGTAATTTGTACATTAGTTTGACACTTTGTCATTTTATCATATTAAATGAAATTTTAACTTCTAATTTTTATCTTATTATATAATATGCAGAAAAAAATTGGATCAGTGTGCTACCCCTAAACTTTTGGTCTGGGTCCGCCACTGCCTGTGATCATGACCAAACCAGGAAATTTTGGCACGTATAATCAAGGTCGGTCCATTGGTTTTTCGTGCCCCGGACGAAGTAAGTTAATGATGCCCTTTAATCATATTATACATTATATAGCATACATTTATAAAATAAAAAAAAATGCAATTTCCAAGAAAACCCAAGGTGTATTCATGATCAGCTCCTTCAATAATATGTTCATTATAGCATCCTACTATCATTAAATTGTTACTATAAGCATGAACGTCGGGATTCGTCAGTTGAATGATCTTTAATTTTGTCATTATTAGATCTTGGGTTGACAAAATGAAGCACAATTGAAGCCAACTCATTTTGATGAAAGGTGTATTCATGATCAGCTCCTTCAATAATATGCAATTCGTGGTTCCGTATATTTTTCGCAAACTCCATCGCATCTTCATTCTTCAATCCCTACAATCTTATCTCCGGAACCATGGACGGTTAACACCCTGCAACCACAAAAATTGTTCATAATTTGAGTTCAATTTAAAAATTAATGATGTTGCGATTAATTATTTATTGGATCTATATCAAACATCTTTTGTTTAAATACATCAAAAAATTTATATATTGTCAGATTTATTACAGTTATCAAGTAGACAGTCTCACAGTCATTTTTATATTCAATATTTCTTGTATAGAGAAGGGTAAAATGGTCATTTACAAACCTGCAGTTTTGGGGAATGAGCTGGCATTCTGCACTTACATTGGTTGTTAGACGGTCCATCAAACTTTCTTCAGTCACACGATACTCAATCTTTCCTATTATTTATAACAAGTGCAAGAAATAGTAACGTACTTTCACTGATTGTTTATTATATCATTCTACTTATATTTCTTCCTATTACAGCAACATACTTTGAAAAAAATATCCATTAAAGCAATGTCATCCAGATACAATGAATTTTTCACTGCTAAAATCGGGTAGATTTTTCAAAGTATGATGTTCTATTAATGAATAAAGTTGAAAGTAAAATGCTATAATCGGGTATGTTTTAGAGCTACAATACCTTAATAAGAAAAAGAATTTGAAAAAAATGCTATAATAGAAAGAAATGACATGAGGATGCTAGAATAAACAAATACACAAAAGTACATTGCTATTTCTTGCATTTAGTCCCATGATGAAACACACACTATGATTAATTCGGTTAGCAAGAAGCCAGAAAGCTTACCCTTTCTATTGGCAACATCAATAAATCCATATTTTTTAATTCTCTGCAAATAATCTTTCCCCAAACGACCCTCAATACCTCTTTTAAGGTCAAACCGGCCAGAAATATTGGCCACTTTATGAACATATTTATACCTCGAAGCATATAAAAGCACCACATTTCCTCCTGCAAAAAGAAAAAGATAATGTTATTCAGGTTAATGAATGAAATAGCAACATAGTTTCATTCAGTTGTGTATTACAAAATCATACTTCATTTCTCTCTTTTACAGCATTGTACTTTCAACTTTTTTTCTTTCTTTTCTTATAAAGGCATTGTACTTTTAACTACTTTCTTATTAGCACATTATATTTTGGAAGAACAACCCAATTATAGCAGTGCAAATTGATGTTGTAACAGGAAGCAATGAAAGTAGGATGATATAAAAAACAAATAAATGAAAGTACATTTCTATATAAATCTACATAAAAGGAGTATACGATTCCAACTTAAGACCTTTACTGTGTCCAATAATTGCAGCTACAGAACGATTCTGAAACATAAAGTAACATCATAATAAACAGACGCATTCATGTTCGATGATAACAGTATAGCTAAATATTAAGCGCAAATTGCAAAACAAATCATTATATTTTGCGTGTTTTTGCTGTTCAACCTCTAATACTTCTTTATTTCAATTCAAGACATAGAAGTTTTACATACTTTTCCAAATTACAAAATTTGACTAGTTGTAATAGGTTTTACAAGTAATTTTGTTATAATAGGTTTCACTGGTAATTTTACAAATAAACCTTTTTGACTTGTGTTATATTAGGTCAAAATGGCCAAACTGATTTTTATGGTTTTGATTGGAAAAATGAAGTATAAGTGGTAAAACCGCAAAATTGTCCAAAATATAATGGTTATGCTGTAATTTGCCTAAATATTAGCAATAATCATTCTCGAAATATGTATAAATATAAACAATTAGAGCTAATAGGATAATAATAAAGTTAAACAATATCGTAATACTTAATCTTTTATTCTAATTATAACCAGGATAATGATCCTAATTATCCATATTATCCGACTGAGTTTTTTCTTTCCCTCTAAAATGAAAATCCCATTTTCAATCTTTATTGCAACAAAATTACTAGCAAAAACAAAAGTTGCCAGCAAAGTCAACGCGAAAGGAACTAATTCCTTCATTTCCAAAAGCAGCAGCAAGATTCCCCATAGGAATCCTGTCCTGTCAAATAAAATCAAAATTATGAAACTACCCTTCAATGAGCATTTGTGGCTAAACATTAACTAAACTAAGATGCCTTAACGTCGCCACAAGAGCAAAATCTAAAAGAAAGAGAAAATTACAGTTTGGCCCATGTGCTTAGTTGTTTTTTTGGTTTAGTTTTAAAAAGAAATATTTTGCAACTTTTGTCTTTATTTCACTGTTTCATAAAGCTTTTGGTCCTTAGATCGTCATTAATCAATTAACGTAGATATAAAGTTATATACAGATCCCTGATAAACATATGCATGCTTGACCTTCTTTTGACCAACCAAACACATGTTTCATCTGAAATCCGATTTTGTTCATGTAATTTGGACGAAAATAGAAGCTCTCACTAGAATGCCATAAATGGAATCATAATATGATCTTACAAAAATCAAAATATGAACAACCTTGCAGGATCTAAATCCGTGACACAAGATGACAACCTCCTTCGAATCTGCTTCATGCAATATGCCAACAAGCTTTTCTTTATAATTGTTTTGGATTATAACTCTCTCCTGCTGATTCTTAACCACTGCAGAAGTTAAAATAACAGAAGGGTATATTATCAGCATTTTGTAACAACTTTTAACATATATCGGAACACGGAATTGGGGATACAATAGGCCGGTTTTGTCGTAGCTTATTAGTTTAAAAAATGAGATATGAAAGACTAAAAATCTAAAGATAAATGTAAATCTTATTGCTACAAGAGAATGGAGACAAGACAAGAAACACAAAGGTTTTTTTTCCCATATACAGGTCGTTCATAGAACATCCTTCTTTGCTAAACAGAATCTTTTAAAATCATAATTAAAGTATTTGTTTGCACTATCTTACACAAAGTTAATATTACAGGCAGAGCAATCACATAATATTAAGAAAATTTCACTTCTCGGTTCCAGGAATTACCCAAGAAGCATAAGAAAAACCATCCACAAATGTACTCAAGTATTTGGAAACTAAAGTAGAAGCGATCACATAGATTTTGAAAGAGATACATCAACTACTAAAAACTATGAAATTTCTGTGAAATATGTAGCGAAACCCTGCCAAGATGCATCTAGTTATCTGGCTCCCTCCCTTTCCCCATAGGAGTGTTAGGTTTCAATCAGGGGATGGCCACTGGCCACCTCTCTACCCGTAGGTGATTGACCCGGACCACCCTGCTGCCAGGTGTGCATGGGCCCCGAGGTTGCTTCATCAGGGTCATCAAAAGATGGGTCGGGCGGGGTCCTCGGTACCAAAAAAAAAAAAAAAAAAAAAAAAAAGTTAACTGGCAGGAGTAATTACGCGTTTGTGTACAGCTCCAAAATAGTTTCTTTGCGAAGTAACTTCTCTAACTCAAATAATGTTGATAATCATAGTATACAGTTGATTGTCTTCCAATACGAGAGTTGTGTTTGGGATTTCGGCCAAACCTGAGTAGCGATTGCACTCTTCGGGAGCCAAATTTGATCCGGCCATCATACATCAGCGTCGACGTTTGCGGGATGTTTAATGTCGGCGACTAGAAGAGTTTTGTCGAGAAGTAATAGTTCAATTTCGACAACGACTGGGTTTCATTCCTTAGTCCACTTTCTCGTAATTAGGATTTTAACGGGTAGCAAACCAGCTTATTTCTTTAAAATCATATTCTAATTAAAGAAAAAACAAGTGTAAATTTTTAAAAGTTAACCAAAATCATATATATTAATTAATTATTAATATTGGTAAATTGGGTGTAACGGGTTAATGAGTTCAAGAATGGAATATGATATCAATAAGATAATGAAAGCATAACACGTATTAAGTATATGTATAGTGAAATACAAACCCCGTTCCGAGTTAGTGACACTTATGCGATTGTAGGTCGTTCCGAGGTGGTGCAATCATAACTCACTATTTCGCTTATAATAGTGTCTACAACTTCATATCAGGTGAGTTCCTCATACGTCGTGTTGGTGTTGTTCATCCTTTACTCTACGCACGTGTGTGCTGTATGCATGACTTGGAGTGCTGAGCAAATTGGCACGACTCAATGTATAGGGTGGAGTAGACTAATGTTTATTGTGATGTTTGTGTTGTATTCTTTCTATTATGAGTAGAACATGTATGATGAACATGTAGAACATGTACAATTCACTAAGTTGTGTGCTTACCATTTCCCTTTAAAACCACTGTTTCACGTACTTCTGGTACAGGTGATGACAAGGGTTAACAAGTACACACTGGCGCGGCTTCTCTTTTAGATTTGGGTGTTGACGTTATTTGAGTTTTGATTTCCGCTGGCTATTTATGGAATTTTGGATGACATTATTTGTTTTGATGAATGAAATGACATTTATGTTTCAAAGTTTTAAATGAAATGACATTTTTAGTATTAAAAATCATTTTTTTTTGAAAAATTTCAATTTATCTCAAAATCTGGGACGTTACAACAACCATCTAAAATACCCAATTATATTTTTGAAGCGATGACGGTCGCTGAAGAACACGACCAAATGGACCAAAAAAGACTTGAATAATTGATCAATGTGTAAACATTCTCTATGCAAAGCTAAAATAAAATCAGGATTAAGTTAACATTGAGTTAACGATACTAAGAAAAATTAATATCTTTAGTAAAATTGATGCATACATCCATCAAACTTCCAGGGTCATCAACACTCTCATTGAGCTTCTCATGATGGATAGTCCAAGTAACCACAGTCTCTTTTCCCTTGGTGTCTATATGAATAGTGAATGAGAAGCTCTTGTAATACTCTAATATATCTCCCTTTATCACCTTTAAGCATACTAACTTCTTTTCATCGTCAATTGCCTCGATCTTGTCTTTAAAAACCTTTTCCTTTCCATCTACCACGTAATAGAAAATACACCATAATTTGTTTCAATTAGAATATATAAGACTTTCAATACAAGACTAACGGGAAAAATTAACTGACCATGGATAAACTTCCACACAATGATCGATCCAACGACACCCCATTAACCATCATGAATCTCAACGCCTTTTACAAGAGGGCTCATGTTGGTTGTATGATACGGTTTATATCTAAATAATTCATGGAACATGTCCCCATCTATATTGATGGTAACTTGCTTAACCAAGACACCCTTTAAAGACATCTCTCTCGATAAATGAAATAAGAGAAAAAGATCATGAAAAAAATGGATCTAGCACCCATTATATATATAAAGAATCTTTTTAGTAACTACACCTAAAATGAAAAATGTACATATTCCACCCGAGACATATCCTATGTTGAGAATAGAACCTTATTATACATATGTGTATGCATACACATATTGCTCCACATTGTGCTCCCACACATACACAAATATGTTATTTCACATATGGTTTAAATGTTATTCGTATAATGAAGCTTAGATTGAATATTATGTTTCTATTTAAAATTTATTTTTGGCTTTCTAATTTATTGAACTAAGTACAAACAATTTTTATTTCAAGTACACCTTAAAATTTAAATACATAATTTTTGGTCCAACCTGTTATCTAACAAGTTGTGCTAATAAAGAAGGTGGTAAGGGAGAAATTTGCACTACTTGGTGAAATATGTTCTTTTGTAATCAATTTAAAACCATCTGCTAGAGGTTGTAACAATCCAATTGATCCCACTACCTCAGGACCTTTCGACGTTGCACAAAAGCCATTACTTTACGTTCAGCTAGCACTAAAAGGCTACTCCTAGTAGAAGTGGTTGAATTATTCCAAGTATTTCTGCAGATGAGTATTCTTGTTTATATCGCTACGGCTATAAACACGTTCTTGTTCCTGTTAACAAAACATCCCCTCTTTCTTCGCTCTTTCGGAACCGGTACAGAAATGGGTGCTTTTTCTACGTTGTTTACCTTAGTTACTAGGGGGTGACACGGACACGGACATGGACATAGACACAGGAAAATCTCCCAAAGAGTTTAAAACCCAAAATCTATTATTCATCCCTATAAATAGATATTCAATGACAATCATATCCTAAAATAAAATATAACTAGTGGATATCCTAATTTCAAATAAAGATAACCCTAAGTACAAAGATAACAGTAAATAATAATAAAAAGATAAATCGGCCAATCGTATCATACATAAAAAAACTTATATATTGTCATTTAAATTTGAGGTTTAACATACAGTTATCAAGTAGACAGTCTCAAAGTCCTTTTTATATTCAATATTTCTTCTATAGATAAAGGTAAAATAGTCTTTTACTTGCATTGAGTTAGAAAGGACAACAAGTAGGAGTTACAAACCTACAGTTTTGGGGAATGAGCTGGCATTCTGCACTTACATTGGTTGTTAGACGGACCATCAAACTTTTTTCGGTCACAGGATAATCTTTCCTATTATTTATGACAAGTTCGTTGAGATCCAAATAAAGCTTGCCATAAAGGGTTGAATGCAAGAAATAGTAACGTACTTTCAGCGATTGTTTATTATATCATTGTACTTATATTTCTTCCTATTACAGCAACGTACTTTGAAAAAAATCCAATTAAAGCGATGTCATCTAGATACAAAGAACTTTTCACTTGTAAAATAAGGTATATTTTTCAATGTATAAAGTCCTATTGATGAATAAAGTTGAAAGTAGAATGCTATAATCGGGTATGTTTTTAGAACTATAATACATCAATAAGAAAAAAAGTTGAAAACAATGCTATAATAGAAAGAAATGGCATGAGGATCCTAGAATAAACAAATATACGAAAGTACATTGCTATTTCTTGCATTTAGTCCCATGATAAAACACACACTATGATTAATTTGGTTAGCAAGAAGCCAAAAAGCTTACCCTTTCTACTGGCAACATCAATAAATCCATATTTTTTAATTCTCTGCAAATAATCTTTCCCCAAACGACCCTCAATACCTCTTTTAAGGTCAAACCGGCCAGAAATATTGACCACTTTATGAACATAATTATACCTTGAAGCATATAAAAGCACCACATTTCCTCCTGCAAAAAGAAAAAGATAATATTTATTTATCAACCTAGTTTTTTTTCCCAAATAGAGAATTTAATAATATTTCTGAATAGTTTGGTCAGAAAACTGATGACCATGTCAAACTTTACGGTTAAATAAAAGAAATAGCAACATACCTTCATCCAGTTGTGTATTACAAAATCATACTTAATTTCTATCTTTTACAGCATTGTACTTTCAACTTTTTTCTTTCTTATAAAGGCATTGATTTGTGATTGGATGAGATTGCTACAACTGGAAAGATTTTATAAAGCACAATGTTGTAACAGGAAGAACAAATAAATGAAAGTAAATTTCTATAAATCTACATAAAAGGAGTGTATGATTATTAGTTCCAACTTCACACATTTTTTGTGCCCAATAATTGCAGCTACCGAACGATTCTGATGCATAAAGTATTGCATCACAGCTTGCAAATCATCAACTTCTCTGTAATAATTCCCATATTGAAATGAACCTTCACTATCTCTATAATAAATTAAAAAAAAAAGAAATTATTATTAACAAGCTAACATCATAATAAACCGACTCATTCATGTTCAATATTAACACTATAGCAAAATATTAAGCACAAACTACAAAATATTTTGCGCGTTTTTGACGTTCAACCTCTAATACTTTTTCCAATCAAACCATAAAAGTTGTAGATACCATTCAAAATTACCAATTTTGACTTGTTATATTAGGTTTTATAAGTACTTTTGTTATAATAGGTTTCAATGTTAATTTTCCAAATAAACCATTTTGACTTGTTATATCAGATGAAAATGGTTAAACTGAAAATGTATAAAAGTTTTATGGTCTGACTCATAGTTACCTAGTTCGTGGTTCGCTCCGGTACGGGAACGAGGACCGGGAACGCGGTTCTACATATCAACCGTATCCGGTACGGAGGGGGGTAGGCTCATTTCGGTACGATACGATACGGTGTACCTTTTAGTCTAGTACAATGTACCAATCACTAAAACACAAACAGGAACATAAATACATATGATTACCAAAACAAGACCAATAGTCCATTACTCCATTACTCCATTACATTACAGGAACATGGAAACATAAAAAACAAGACATTGATTTTTTAGTCCAAACTAGAAAAACAGAAACAGTAAACCCAAAACAGAACACAGAAACAAAAACATCTTAATCAACTCGTTGCCTTTTTCCTTTCTCGTTCTCCATGTCTTCGTCATCAAGATTCTCCCATGCCATTTCCTCCATATAATAACTCGTTGCACATCATCTTCAAGATCAACAAAATCTTGTTCTTGTGTCTCACCAACCACAGTTTCATCACTATCTACTAGAGGACGGGAACGATTTTTTCCAAATGCCATTTCAGTATAATAGAAAAAGAAAGGAGTAGAGCAAGATCAGAAATTGATTAAATCAGAAGAGATTTATAGTGAGCAAATAGAAATCGAAAACTTACAAAGTCAGAGAAAGAAATCGAGGAGTCGGCTACTTTTTCCAATCGTCAATCGCCTTCCCGCCTAACATAAATTCGGTGGTTAAAACATTAAATTGACGAACCAAAAGTGCAATTGGAACACCGATTTCAAGAAAGAAACGCGAATCGGAAGAGATGTGGTCCGAATCTGACTTCGATTTGGTCCGATTTGGATTTCGATTTGGGTCGCCGGCGTCAGCGTTCCGACGATCGCTCCAATTAGCGTCTGGTTCGACTTCGTACCGCGTTTGGGTACACACCGTTCCAATCGGAATTCGTTGCTACTTTAGCGAATTAGGTAACTATGGTCTGACTGGAAAAAATGAAGTATAAGTAGTGAAACCACAATATTATCCAAAATATAATGGTTATACTGTAATTTTCCCAAATATTAACAATAATCGTCCTCGAAATATGTATCAATATAAACAATTAGAGCTAATAGGAATAATAATAAAGTTAAACAATATCATAATACTTAATCTTTTATTCTAATTATAATCAGGATAATAATCCTAATTATCCATATTATCCGACTGAGTTTTTTCTTTCCCTCTAAAATGAAAATCCCATTTTCAATCTTTATTGCAACAAAATTATTAGCAAAAAATAAAGTACCCATTTCCAGTAAAGTCAAACCGAAAGGAACTAATTCCTTCATTTCCAAAAGCAGCAGCAAGATTCACCATAGGAATCCTGTCCTGTCACATAAAACCAAAATTACGAAACTACCCTTTAATGAGCATTTGTGGCTAAATATTAACTAAAATGAGATGCCTTAACGTCGCCACAAGAGCAAAATCTAAAAGAAAGAGAAAATTACAGTTTGGCCCATGTGCTTAGTTGTTTTTTTGGTTTAGTTTTAAAATGGAGTCTTTTTGACCAACCAAGCACATGTTTCATATGAAATTCGATTTTGTTCATGTAATTTAGACGAAAATAGAAGCTCTCACTAGAATGCCATAAATGGAATCATAATTTGATCTTACAAAAATCAAAATATGAACAACCTTGCAGGATCTAAATCCATGACACAAGATGACAACCTCCTTCGAATTTGCTTCATGGAATATGCCAACAAGCTTTTCTTTATAATTGTTTTGGATTATAACTCTCTCCTGTTTGTTAAAGTGTGAATGTTTGAACACACAAATGTCAAATGTCAACAAAGGAAGGAAGGAAGCTGCTGCCTAATTTTCTTTGACTTCAAAATCTTTGTTCACATTGAATTTCATCTCTATAAATAGAGATGTGCTACTCATCGGAAAAATGTACCTCACAACTTCAACAATGTAGTTTAATATATACTCCTAGCTACCTAGTGGATGTAGGTCAGATTAGACTGAACCCCGTTAAATCCCTCGTGGTTATCGTTGCATTCTTGAGTGTGAGAGCTGAGTGTGCGTGTGATTAGTGTCGTGTGTGTGTCTCGATCCTAACAAGTGGTATCAGAGCCTTGGTTTAGCTCCAGAGAGTGATTTTCTGTTTTTGGGTCGAAACGTTTTTGTCTCAAAAACGATTTTGGTTTACGCCGTTGGAAAGGTCTCGTTCCGCAGATTCCAAAAATATATTTTTTGGATTTTTTTGACCACCGGAAGACCTCCAAATCGCCGGTCAAACGTTCGCCGGAATAGTGACCGAAGAAACCAGATCGCCGGAGAAGACGACACTGTAGCGTCGAAGTCCGCCGGAGAAGACGACACTGTAGCAGTTCACTGTAGCGGTTACTGTACTTTCAGAAAATTGCAGTTTGGTCCCTGAACTTCAGAAAAAGTGCAGTTTAGTCCCTGAACTTTCAGAAAATTGCAGTTTGGTCCTTAAACTTCGGGAAAATTGCAGTTTAGTCCCTGAACTTCAGGAAAATTGCAGTTTGGTACCTCAACTTTGTCAAAGTCGCAAAACAGTCACTCAAACTGTCAAACATTTGTTTTGGGCAGTTTAGCCCGAAAATAATTTGGGTGGGGATTATATTTTGCAAATAACGAGCCAAGAATAGTCGTTAAGTTCAGACAAGGCTTCGTTTAGTAAAGATTGAAAAGTTGGTGGAAGATGCAGATTGAGGCATTATGTGTCAGAAAGTTCAAGATGTGGTATTGGTAAAGGGAGAAAATTAGAGAATTACAGAAGATCAGACGTTCAGACAAATCCAGCGATCATCAGAGTTTCAGGGGTTCAAGAACAGATCATGGGATGAACAGATCAAGTAATTAAGAGAAAATTCGTTTTCGGTAGATCCAGCAGTGATTTGAAAGTCAGCAGACTTAGGTGTAATCACGGGATCAGAAAGTTCGGTGTTATTCATGACGTTGAGGTGTAGACATTCTTTAGAGTCGATGTCCAAATAGAGGAAATTCTGCTTCTGAGAATGTGTCTGGGTTTGATGCATTGGGACTCAGTGGAAGGCAGTGAAGACTCTTGGGTCAAGAATTCTGGTGCTTCATTTCACGCTACCCACAGCAGCGAAGCACTGCAGAATCTGAAAGTTGGAGACTTTGGAAAGGTAAGACTTGTGAACGATGAATGTTCGCTGTATATGGTCGGATTACCGTCTGAGGGAGTGACCGTCCCAGTTCAGAAGAGAAACAAAGTCCGGTTCACAGAATCTCATGGGCAGAAGAGGGTGACCTTTTGCAAGTAGGAAGCCTAGAGCTATAGGGAAGATTCAGGTTGAACGAGCGTGAAAGGTTCAGAAAAATCAGTCGAAGGATATTATGGCAATGAGAGCACAGAGTATTGATTCAGTTGCAGGGTTTTGCAACAGTGGGAGCATAGGTCGTGTTTCAATCATAGGTTTTGCAACAGTGGGAGCATAGGTCGTGTTTCAATCATAGGTCCAGGACGACAGTGGATTTAGAACCAGTTTTCAGCTGTAATAGTCTCTCCGATTTTGATAACTTGCTAAATATGGAGAGTGTTGTTGTTTGTTCTCAGATTGTTCTAGGATTCGGTAGTTCATTTTCAGTGGGAGCCGATAGGGACAGAGAAGGGGTCAAGGGCAGTTTAAGTCGTGACGAACATGTTGAAACTCATTGGAGTTTTAACGGGCCTTTCAGGTTAACTGATGAGAAGGCCAGGGTAACTAGGAAGGAAAGTGTTTTTGGAATACACAGTTGAAGCACATGTGAAGATTGTTCCGTGGCTTCAAGTGAGAGAGAGAGAGAGAGTATGTGTGTTTAAGGATCGTTGCAAGATTTGGATGGCAGAGAAAGACTAAGTTGTTCAAGCATTCAAGTGGGATATTGTTAAAGTGTGAATGTTTGAACACACAAATGTCAAATGTCAACAAAGGAAGGAAGGAAGCTGCTGCCTAATTTTCTTTGACTTCAAAATCTTTGTTCACATTGAATTTCATCTCTATAAATAGAGATGTGCTACTTGTTGTGTACAAAACAACTAACTTGTAGTTATTATGATTTTAAAGTCTTAATCCAATTATTTACCTAATTTTAAGACTATTAGACTAACGAGCAAGTATTACTCGATCATTTAATAGTATAGTTTTGGTAAGTAAAGGTATCGAATTTCCACAGGGAATTAATAACTAACTTAAGGTTTTCAATTATCAATCAAACAGTTTAGAGGCGAGTTTTAGTGAAAACTCGTAAAACTAAGTTTTGAATGCTTGTAAAGTAAACGAAATAATAAATAACAATTGGTAACAACACAACAATAAAGAGATAATATGATCGAATTATAACAAGGAAAGCTTTCGCCTAGGATTTGTTGATTCATATAAATCTAGGTTGACTAGTTTTGACTATGTGCAATGAGTTAAAATAGGTAGCATTAAGTGGTAGGATCATATGGTCAAGTCACCAATTCTATAATTTCTAAGTAAATATAGCACAATGGTCATGTAACTAAATAACTTATAATTATGAATAATTAATATAATCTAGCATGCAAACATAGGCCATACCCTAATGGTCATAGTGATATGATCATACAATCAATGGTCATGAGTTGTAACTAAATATGATATAAGTTTTATTTCACTAATCAAGTTTATAGCTAGAATAACCTCCCTAGTTAAATGGTCAATAACTAGTTCAATGATATATAGGTGTCAATTAAATATCAAAATGGTTCATATGTTTAATACGTTTAAATGGTCAATAAACATTAATCATATGAAGATGGCTATCAAGATTATAAACTTTAATCACATTCAATATGTATAGCATGCAAATTATATATCCTAACCGAAATTTAACTCGAATCAAGAACTAGATCAACACAAATTTATATTAATGAATCAACATCACCTAGGCAAAAGCTACAGGGAATCTAGCCTAGCATGGTATCAAGTATACAATAACAATATGAATAATACATGATAAAAGATACCAACCGGTTAAATTCGATGAATCCTTGCAACAAATGAAGATCCTAGCTCCTTCTTGTAATGTAAATAACTCTCAAATACATTTATCACACATCAAATGTTGAAATACACGAAGTACAATAGTTCTAAAATGTCAAATGACTGATTTCTCTCTTGGATTCTAACAATATATCTCAAAATGGTCATCAATGGCCTTCTATTTATAGCAGCTGCAGTCTCAGGGCGCGGTGCGCCAGTGTCAGGGCGCGGTGCGCCTGTGTCAGGATCAGATCTCGCAGACTTTATCGCTGGAAAGGCCACGTGAAGGATCACTTTTCAGATTGGATCTGGGCGGGGTGCGCCTAAAGATAAGGCGGGGTGCGCCCTTGCACATGTGAGGCAACCCGGTTGAATCATTAGATGAACCCACGCGTGATTATTTTAATGCCAAGTTGGCCAGCATGTCGAACACTGGCATCACCCTAGGCGCGGTGCGCCTCATGGCTGGGCGGGGTGCGCCCCTGCTGAAATCAGAATGTCACTTTGTTTCGTTTAACGCTCAAATCTCTTGTAAAATCCGATCTTTTGCTCCATATGTGTCTTTTAGCTACAAAATGTAATTTTAGCGTATTAGGTATCTTTAGTTCATAAAATGTATGAAACTAAACTAAAATGACACTGATATCGCCCGAAAAATATGTATAATTTACGCGATATCAAAATACCCCATACTTGAACTTTGCTTGTCCTCAAGCAATTCTTAGAATAATTTTTAGGTTAAAAAATTCAATCCAAATAAACAAATACAGACACCATAGAAAAAGGTCAATGTCAGTCAACATGGTCAGAATCAGTTTTGTAAGGACCCTATATATTGAACAAACGTTACCCATTTTTAGCTTTGTGAACCACTTTCTTTGGCTACTCGAAGGACGAATAGACTCGTCAAGATTTGGTGATTAGGAGTGTGTATCAGACAAATGAAACAGAGGATGTACCCAGTGGGGGTACTTTTCATCTACCTTTTATGAGGCTTTTATCCTATTGAAATTGGGATTTTAAATTTCCTCTGGGCAAACACCCGGTTTTGAAAGTTTCACCCTTGTACTGTCCTTTACTGTTTACCGTCTCAAATCTTTCATTTCCTTTTTCTCATCACTAATCATAAAACTTCAATCTTCGATCTCGATAGGCCAATGTATTCTATATCTTCAATTTTTAGCTCGGGTTAAGTCTCTAATTTTTGTAGACTTCTTGATGTTTTCGTCTTTTTGCTCTTCATTTTCTTTGAAGTCTTTAATTAATCGTTGGATTTCTTTGACTTTTTCTCTTTTCTCAAGAACTTGGCTTCTAAGAATTTTCTTAGATGCGTGGAAGTAGATTGTGATCAAGCTGGTATTATCGATCAATTTTATGACTTGATCCCAATGATGTATAATAGGGGATCGTCTTCAAGTTTCATCAGCAATCCATGCGATGAATCTAAAATAGTGATGA